>JBBPBX010008188.1:38182-63182 GCA_038048925.1 Garcialebias charrua | reverse complement strand
TCAAAGTCAAAGTCAACTTTATTGTCAGAACTGCAATATGTACAGGACATACACAGGACCGAAATTGCGTTTCTCTCAGTCCCTCGGTGCAACAGTAACCATCTAAACACTAAACACTAAAACATTTAATAAACATAAGCATAAAATAGTAAAAAAGTGTAATACTGTCCTGAGTTTTTTCATAATAGTATAAAAGTATGAAAATTTACACCAACACTGAAACACCAAACACCCAATGAACATAAGCATAAAATGAAATAATAAAAGTGTAATACTGTCCTGAGTTTTTGCATAGTACAGTAGTATGAAAAGTATAAAAACGTAAATCTATAAAATAAACTGAAGTTTCTAGCGTTGACATTTGCAAAGAGTGGCACAGCAGCATATAAGTTGATGTACACAGTATATGTATGAGGTAGTTGATGCCGGTATAGAGGCAAAGTGGCATATGAAGTAAGGCACATAAGGCACATTTGGCATCCTTAGATAAGGCTAGTCAGAGAATGCTGTATATGTATCTGCAGTAGTGTAGACAAAAGTAGTGTAAATGTAAACAGTAGTAATAAATGTAAAGCAGTAGTAATAAATGTAAACAGTATTAATAAATGTAAACAGTGAATGTAAACAGTAGTATGACTATAGGCAGTAATGTAATACAAACATTAGTGCAAATATGAGAAGTAGTGCAAACTGAATGAACACATGACCGAGAGTTTAGTGAATAACCCGTTTGATGACACAGAGTCCAGTGTTAAAAACTTTGTGTTGAGTGGTAATGTGTGAGAAAGTTTTTTGTGTTAAGGCAGTTCAAATGGGAGGGGAGGCAGAGCAGGCAGAGTGTTTAGCATTCTGACTGCCTGATGAACAGAGCTGTCTCTCAGTCTGCTGGTTCGAGCCTGGAGACTCCTCAGTCTCCTCCCTGATGGCAGCAGTCTAAAGCGGCTGTGTAGTGGGTGTGTGGGATCACCTGCCATGCGGTGGGCTTTCCGAGTGAGGCGTTTGCTGTGTAAGTCCTGCAGTGAGGGCAAGGAGGTGCCGACGATCTTCTCAGCTGCTTTCACGATGCGCTGGAGGCTCTTGCGGCAGGATGCAGTGCATGCACCAAACCACACAGTGATGCAGCTGGTCAGGACACTTTCTATGGCACCTCTGTAGAAGGTGCACATGATGGAGGTTGAAGCTCCAGCCCTTTTCAGCTTGCGGAGAAAGTAGAGGCGCTGGTGAGCCTTCTTCGCCAGTGCTGCAGTGTTCCTGCTCCAGGACAGGTCCTTTGAGACGTGCACTCCCAGGAACTTGGTGCTGTCCACTCTCTCCACTGCGGTGCTGTTGATGGTCAGAGGGGCATGTTGTGCATCCCTCTTCCTGAAGTCCACGACAATCTCCTTTGTCTTCTCCACGTTGAGAGTGAGATTGTTGTGTCCGCACCACAAGGCCAAGCGGCTCACCTCGTTCCTGTAGTCCGTCTCATCGTTGTTGCTGATGAGACCTACCACTGTTGTGTCGTCCGCAAACTTGATGAAGTGGTTGGAGCTGTACGATGGTGTGCAGTCGTGTGTTAGCAGGGTGAATAGAAGGGGGCTCAGCACACATCCTTGTGGGGCCCCTGTGTTCAATGTGATGGTGCTAGATGTGTTACTCCCGATCCGTACTGTCTGTGGTCTCCCGGTCAGGAAGTCTAGCAGCCAGTTACACATTGAGGTGTTCAGCCCCAGACTGTCCAGTTTAAGGATGAGCTGTTGGGGGATGATGGTGTTGAATGCCGAGCTGAAGTCGATGAACAGCATTCTAACATAAGAGTCCTTCGTGTCCAGATGTGTGAGAGCTGTGTGGAGGGCAGAGGAGATGGCATCGTCGGTTGAGCGATTAGGTCGGTATGCAAATTGGAAGGGATCCAGGGAGGCAGGGAGGACAGATGTGATGCTTTTCATGACTAGCCGTTCAAAGCACTTCATCAGGATGGGGGTGAGTGCTACTGGGCGATAGTCATTGAGGCATGCGGGCGTTGCCTTCTTTGGGACAGGGATGATGGTGGTGGCTTTGAAACAGGTGGGGACGATGGCCTGGCTCAGTGAGATGTTAAAGATGTCCGTGAAGACCGCTGCGAGTTCCCCTGCACAGTCCTTCAGCACACGACCAGGTATGTTGTCAGGACCAGAGGCCTTCCGGGCGTTAATCTTGATGAATGATCGCCTTACGCTGTCTGAGGACAGCGCCAGCACCTGGCCATCAGGAGAGGGGGGGAATTTATGTGCAGGTGTGCTGTTACTTGCCTCAAACCGAGCGAAGAACTCATTCAGTTCATTCAGCGTAGAGGTTGAGCTGTCACAGGTCTGGGGGGGGGGTTTGTAGTCTGTGATGGTCTGTATTCCCTGCCGATCCAAAAATGCAATTTTGGATGGTTAAAACTGATTTTAAAGAGAAAGGGAGGGGTCAGTGAAGAGCAGTGCTGGGCAGCGCTAATCCAAAAATTAGTTCCGCTATTTCTAAAGCACTTATTAATTTATTTAGGTCCGCAATTTCAAAAGCGCTTATGTATTAGCAATGCTAGCGGAAGCTAAATGCTAACACGCTAACGTGCAAATGGCGAACTACTTTTTAATCCAGCAGATTTGACCATTTCGTGAAACGGTTAAGCTCAGAAAAACCTTGTGCTATAAAGTCAGCTAAGAAATATTTTTTTTCTCAGCAAATAAATAATTGTTTTTACCGTGTTTTGTTGTAAAGTCCTTTGCTTCTGTGGTCGCCGCCATTTTGAACAGGGCAAATGAGGCGCTGACGCGTCGCGTAGGCCGCTGAGAAACATCCATAAGTTCACCCTCCATGTTAAAAACTCTTCGTCTGACTCTTCGAAAACAAGCAATAAGGCTGCAGAGTAACACACTGGCTGCTAACTGCTATAGAGAGAGCGCTCTCTCTAGCCAAGAGACTGAGGGGGACGCTTTTTTGTCACGGACCACATCCGGCGCTGACAGGATATGGTCTGTTAGCAGTCGTCCGGTTGATTTAAGAGCCCGTAAATAAGTTTTTTCGTTTTTACTGATAGATAATTAGTTATTAGCGGTACTGCATTTTAAATAAAAATAGCGCAAATCCGCTTATGAATTATAAAAGTTAGTCAATCCGCTATAACGCTGACAAATTGTTTAGGTCCGCTATAAGCGGATTAGCGCTTTAGCGCTCCCTAGCGGTCTGGCGCCCACCTTTGGTGAAGAGCATCGGGGTTGAGCCTTTTGTCATTGTCTTCAGTAGAGACACGAAGAAACGATAAAGCTGATAAATGAAAATGAGGTCAATAGTTTTCATTTGTCATGCGATTAATTGATTTATTGTTTATCGCGACAGGCCAATATTCAACACAACTGCTCAGGGGGCCACAGTTTCTGAAAGCCAGCAGCTCAGGGGCCGGACATCCAGAGATTAAAATCATTATGTAAATAAACAAAGTATTACAATGATCTGTTACCTTTTAAATTTGTTTGTTTTATTGCATTGAATCATTAATGCAATAAACAGACCCCCACCACCAAAAATAAATAAAATAAGTCATTGGTGGGCTGGATTGAAGACACCTGTAGGCCGGAAATGGCCCGCGAGCCGCCAGTTGAATTTCCCTGACTTAAAGCTTCTCTGCTGACCCGGTTCTGGGTGTTCCCTCATTCTGAACTAAAGTCAAAGTCAAAAGTCAAAGTCAACTTTATTGTCAGATCTGCAATATGTACTGTACAGGACATACACAGGACCGAAATTGCGTTTCTCTCAGTCCCTCGGTGCAACAGTAAACATCTAAACATTGAAACACTGAAACATATAATAATAGACATAAGCATAAAATAGTAAAACTAACACTGTCCTGAGTTTTTTGCATAGTGGTATAAGAGTATGAAAATTTACACCAACTCTAAAACTAAAACATTAAACATTTAATGAACATAATACTGTCCTGAGTTTTTGCATACTAGTATAAAAAAAGAGTATAAAAAGTATAACTAAAATAAACTAAAGGTTTCTAGCATTGACATTTGCAAAGTGGCAAAGCAGCGTATGAGTTAATGTACACAGTATATGTATGAGGTAGTAGTTGATGTTGTTATAGAGGCAAAAAGTGGCATATGCAGTAAG
Organism: Garcialebias charrua; assembly: GCA_038048925.1. Classification (NCBI taxonomy): domain Eukaryota; kingdom Metazoa; phylum Chordata; class Actinopteri; order Cyprinodontiformes; family Rivulidae; genus Garcialebias; species Garcialebias charrua. The sequence continues at coordinate 59,063 of JBBPBX010008188.1, read as the reverse complement.
GCACATTGGGCATCCCTAAGTAAGACCGTTCAGAGCACACTGTATATGTATCAGCAGTGGTGTAGATATTAGAGTAGTGTAAATGTAAACAGTAGTAATTACATGTAAGCAGTAGTAAAAAAAGTAAACAGTATTAATAAATGTAAACAGAGAATGTAAACAGTATTATGATTATAGGCAGTGATGTAATACAAACATTAGTGCAAGTATGAGAAGTAGTGCAAACTGTATGAGCACATGACCGAGAGTTTAGTGAATAACCCGTTTGATGACACAGAGTCCAGTGTTAAAATCTTTGTGTTTTGTGGTAATGTGTGAGAAAGTTTTAGTGTTAAGGCAGTTCAAATGGGAGGGGGGGCAGAGCAGGCAGAGTGTTTAGCATTCTGTCTGGATCAAAAGTCTGGATCAAAGATCCAAACTGTGTTTTTAATTTATTTCATTAAAAAAAAAGTTTAAGAAAAACCGTAAGAGTTAGTTGGATGATGCTAATTAGCATCAGTCTTCTCCTGTTTTGAATTCAAATATGACCCCGCCCCCACTGTGAACTGATTGGCTGATGGTTGCTGAGGTCCATCTGAATCACGCTGGCAGCCATATTTGGTCTTTCCTACAGGAAATGAATCGGTGTATTGAAGCTAATATTAGCAGTTAGCTCATCCAGTTCTGAGGTTGTTCAATTACCTATCAACAACAGGTAAGACATTGTTAACAGCCCCTGATTGGTTGTCTGACCTGAATAGGGGGGCGTGGCCTTTGTTGTTAGCCAATGAGAAGAAGCCACTGTGTGGCGAGAAGTCGAGGCAGCTGGTCCGATAAGTGATCTTTCTCTTGGAGACGGGGAAGTTAGAGAACACAGTGAGGCTCTTCATGTGAACCTGAGGACACAGGTGAGAGGTCAAAGTTCACTGCCACCATCATCATCATCATCACCACCATAGTCATCATCTGGCTCAACAGTAGCTCACCAGCCGAACAGCCTCGTCTTCGACCCGTGAGGCGATGGCGAGAATCTCAGAGGAGGGGTTAAAGGCCAGCGACGTGGCTGAGGTCAGCAGGTTCATCACTGCCTTCAAAGGCTTCGGATTGGTTGAATTAAGACACGCCTCCTGGGAGTAGATGTTGACCACGCCCGACTGAGAGCTGAAAAAAAGGTCATGTGACACGAAGAGATACACAGCTGTAAGAAGAAAAGTGACCCGTTTCCAAAGCATCTCAGCCAATCAAGAGACCACATCATTAAAGGGGGCGTGGCTTACCCACAGGCCAGGTAACGTCCGTTTGGTGAGGCAGCGATGGACGTCCCCTTAACGCAGCCGTCGTCTGTAAACTTGTTGACACACCGACTGCTGCGCACGTCCCACACAAACACCTCGCCGGCCTCTGCACACGCACAATCACATATGCACACACACATATCGCGCACACATCACATAACAGGAAGTGGATATGACATCACACATTTCAAGGAAGTCCCAGACTCACCTGAGTTTACAAAAACTCTGCTGCCATCATGAGAAAAAGCGACGCCGCTGACGTCCCCATTAATCTTCATGCTGCGAACGATCTCGTTAGTCTGCGCACACACACACACACTCTTTCATGATCGCCCGCCCACCCAGTGATAACTTCACAGGTGAGGAAGACAAACAGAGGAAGAGTCACCTTCAGGGTGAGGAGGTGCAGGTAGCCGTTGGTGCCGCTCAGCAGCAGAGCGCCCCCATCAGGACACACGGAGAACTCCTTCACTCGGGTTTCATTCAGACCTGAACACATCATCACAGGCTTTTATTTTGAAAACCAGACTGACACTTGCTGGAGGCTGTTTGTGGGGAAACAAACCTCTGACGGAGCTGACCGGCACCACCCGGCCCTCCATCATGTCGTACACAAAGAACATCTTGTTCCTCAGGCTCGTGGCGATCACAGTCTCGCCGTCCCGGCTGAACCGGGCCTTGTGGATGGGGAACCGCTCCAGGTGGATGCTCTGAATCTTTGGGTTTGTCTTTCCGTCGACCTGAAGAAGAACCGGGTCAGAGTCACAGAATCACACGCTCAGGTCTCTGCTGCTGGAGGCCGGCCGTACCTGGAACAGGGAGATGGACTGGTCCAGTCCGGCTGTCATGACCACCTGAGCAGAGGGGTGGAACTGCACTGTGGTCAGCCGGTCCTCTGAGGGACGGGCGCTGTTGGCGTGAAGACACTTCCTCATCTGAGGGACGCAGAGACAGAACCAAACACAAAATGATTTAATGCTTCCTGCACCCGTTACCATGGTGACTGAAAAACAACGGCACACGTTACCATGGTGACTGAAACACAGCAACAATGCGGATCATGACTATAAACAGTATAACTACAGCAGAGCCATATATATAGAGAGTTCCGACACGCTTTGATCTCGCCGACAGGCGGTCAATCGTTCCAAACTATGGCTATGGAAACCTTGTGGAGCTGCGCCCTCTGGCGGCGACGGAGCGCTACTGCAGGCAGCTTCAGACTGTAACCAGAGCCATGGAACAAATCGCCCCCTCCATGACCCACGTGACTTCCGCATTCCATTCTTACAATGGAACTCTATGGAAGTGTGAGTGTCGCAACTCTCACTTTATATGGCTCTGAACTACAGGTAGTCCTCGACTTATGACGGAGTTCCGTTCCTGCGCGGCGGCGTAAAGCGAATTTCGACGCAAGTCTTAACATACGTAAATACTGCACAATATACGTACAGTACTGTATTCCCAAGCACTTAGCCTATCCTAACAGTATCCTACATAATTATCAAAACACACATACATTTGGGAGCCATAATGAAGGGGAAAAACAGTTAATTTCCTACTGGGATGCTGTGGTGAAGCCTCCTCCGCATTTTCTATTGCGTTTACGTCATAAAACCGCCATCCATAAAACAGCAATTTTTCCACAGCTGCTGCCTGTTTCTGCTGGTCCAACAAGTTTTGTTTTGTTTTTTGAATGTCCAGAGGACCAGACTTAGCTTTTTTAGAAAGTAATGTAGAGAGTAATGTCCGCTGCTACGTTAAAACGTAAAACCGGAAACTGCGTAACTCGGCTTTTCAAATAAAAATTTTCAAAATATACAGTATATATATATTTTTTTATGGGAGATGCGTGTCGTAACTGCGAAACGTCATAAGTCGAGACCGTCGTAAGTTGAGGACTACCTGTATTGTTGTTGTTTGCTGTTTATTGGTTATTGGTAAAGTTTGTTGTTGTATTTTGTAGGGGTGTAACGATACACGTGGGTGTATCGAACCGTTCCGGTACAGCACATTCGGTTCGGGTCCACGTGTGTACCGTTTCGGTTATTTTTTCACTCATTCTATTGTATTAACGAGAGATTATCAGAGTCAGAGTCAGAGTCAGAGAAAATTTATTGTCATTTGCACCGCATGTAGTACATGTGTTGAAAACGAGATTATGTACACAGGGTCCCAGTTACATCCAACAACAAATGCAAGAGAAAAACAATAATAACATCTAGGATTAACTAAGAGAGACATCAGCTAGTAATACACTAAGCCCTAATGTAGTAGAAAAACATCATTATAAACAGCAGCACGAACATGAGCAGATGGTCACAGATGAACGCAGATAGTCACAGATGAACGCAGCAACAAGAAACAGATCAGTATCAGCATGATGTGACATTTTGCAGTGTTTATTCTTATTATTTATTTATTCATGAGTCTGACAGCCTCAGGGTAGAAGCTGTTCCTCAGTCTAGTGGTTCTACATTTGATGCTCCTCAACCTCCGTCCCGAGGGGAGTGGTGCAAAGAGTGAGTGTGCTGGGTGAGTGAGGTCTTTCATGATGCAGGTGGCTCTTTTTCTGCATCTGGAGGTGTAGATGTCTGTGATGGTGGGGAGACTGACTCCCACAGACTTCTGTGCAGCCTTCACCACTCTTTGTAGAGTGGTGAAGGCACGCCGCGGAACTAAAGTTCCTAAGCGTGTTTCAGCACGGCGCTATTATCTTGCAGCACGCGTAGCATTAGCATCCTAGCATCTTGTTGCGGTGTCCTGTTTGGGAACATTATGGCTTTCTTATTAAAAGACACGTGCAAATCCAAAACTGTGTGTCGATGTTGTTTCACGGAGATTGGATCTGCATCAGGCACACATGTCTGACTTGTTAACGCGTTTGAAACGACATCATCCGAACGTGAACGTGTCTTCTAGCAGCTTGGTTGGTGCAAAGACCGATAACGACAGCATTTAAATAACCTTCATCAGGTAATTCAGAGCAATAACACAAACTGTAGGAGTTTTTAAAGCTCTGGATCTACGTCTGAATGTTGTTGATGCGTCGACTTTAAGCATAAAGCTCTTGAGCCCCGCTACGACATCACATCCAGTGTTGGGGTAGTTACCCAAAATAAGTAATTAGTTACACATTACTAGTTACTTTTAAAAAAAGTAACATATTACACTACTTAGTTACTCAGTTCTGAAAGTAACTTAGTTACATTACTTTTGGATTACTCTAATACTGTACCTGAGATTTAACCTGTATTAATTTTTATCTTTCAATAATGATATTAGAGATCTTTTTGACACTCATTTTTGATGAAAAAGTAAAACAGCAGTGCAACATAACAAGCACAATGCATTTGTAAATGTGCCATTCAAAAGGTATGACAATATCAATAGCTGTGTTTCCATCCATTTTCATTTCGAATTTTGAGCTACCTCGCAAATATGTAAATACAAATTAATGCAGATCAGAAGTGTTTCCATCTACTGGCTTGAAGCGCTTCTTCCAAGCCGCGCACAGCGTCATTACGTCAGACGTCAGCGTCATTACGTCAGACGTCAGCGTCATTACGTCAGACGTCAGCACTGCGCATGTCTACAGTAAACAGGAAGTAGCGGTTGTAAACAGAACCCGGCCACACATCTCATCAAAATGGAGAGAATATTTCAGGTACGTGTTGCTATCGGGCGAGTTGTATTTATTCTGTCATGCCAACTAGTTTTAGCGATGTTACATGTTGTCCGGAGCGGAAACAGCTGATCAGTCACGTGACGTGAATGTTCGCTACGGCAGCACGAGTCGGCAAATGTGTTTCCATCTGTCGTTTTGCGCATCTGCTCATTTTCGAAGATCCCAAAAACCACCTCAAGCGAGCGTATAAACTTTTTGGCGAACTTGAGAAAGTAAATACGGATTTTGCCGTTTCCATTAAGCTTTTCTGCTGCGATACTTCAAAATGCGCACCTAGAAACCTTGATGGAAACACGGCTACTGTATTGATAATATCAAAATGTAAAACTTCTGTTTAAAAAAAATAAAACAGAACAGACAGGTTTACAAGAAATCTAAAATAACTACCTATCAGCCTCTTTCAAACCAGTTATGTGATCACAATCTGACAGGCTTACCTTTGTGCTTGACGGATTTTTCATGCTGACGGACATCGTTCCTTCCCCCATGAGAGAGAGACACTAAAGTCGCGGTTACAAATCTTAAAAAACGCGTAATAAACTTTAGGAAAGTAAATTCGCTGTCCCATTTTTCAACATATTTACACGAAGTCTTAACTTTTTTGGCAGGGACGCGTCCTCTCTCGTTACATCCATCTCTATGTGTTTTTCCGGGTTTGTTCTCGAGTCTCGACCGCGCCAGCCCCAACATCGCGAGAACTGCCACCGAGGCTTACTGCAGGTGGCAGTTCTCGCGAGGCTAGTGACAGAGGCCGTATGTCTATGTACCTTTATATGTCTATGTACGTTGACGTATAACGTTCCGACGTCATCGCGTACGTCTTTGTTTTCCCCACGTGACAGTCTGCTCCATAGATATCTATATATAATGTCTATGGTCCGCTCCGTCGTCCTCGTCGTACCACAACTATTCTCCGAAAGGTAAATAAATAAAACTATTCTCCGAAAGGTCCTGATTGTAACGCAAGTAACGAATGTAAGGTTTTGTTAGTAACTGTAATATATTACAGGCATTTTCAAAGTAGTGCGTTACACTACTACGTTACTGCAAAATGTAATGTGATTACTGTAACACGTTACTAAGTAACGCGTTACACCCAACACTGGTCACATCACGTCAACACTTGAGCCAAAAAGTTGGAGCAGCATTTTATGAAAAAGCTAAAACTGGTATGGTCAACAAGTCCGACCTCAGATTTCAAGCTCTGCCACATCGATGATGAGCGAAAGATTCAACCACCTCATATGATGACTGTGCAAGAAGAGGTACCCGGTATTGTATTATTGTGATCTAATTCACTTCTTTAATTTAAAATTATAATCTTATTAACTCAAAAAAGGCGTTCAATACAGAACAATTGGACTTTATTTGTAACAGAAGACGTTTCGCTTCCCATCCGGGGAGAAGCGAAACGTCTTCTGTTACAAATAAAGTCCAGTTGTTCTGTATTGAACGCCTTTTTTGATTTATCATGTCCTGGACGACTGAGAATCTTCACCAGCAAATCTTATTAACTCAGTTTTTTTTTAATCTCTGCAAAAGAGAGCACATTACACCAGTCTTGGCCTCCCTTCACTGGCTACCGGTTCATCTTCGAATCCAATTCAAAATTCTCATGTATGTCTACAAATCGCTGAACAGTCTCGCCCCCGCCTATCTCTCGGATCTGATACACCCATATGTCCCTCCACGTGCTTTGAGGTCAGAGGATCAGGTACTCTTAAAGACCGTGTAAAGTGAAATTAAATTTGTGTTTTTATTTTGTCACACGGCATAAATATGTGTTATTAATCACCCATATAAATCTGACTGATTAAAAACATTGATTTCCTTATAAAATTAAGTCTCAAAAATCATGAAAAAACATGATTTTGACTTGCTCTAGAACGCTGGGGGCGTGTCGCACGTGGGCGTGATTTCAGCGCAGTACTGCGCCATGTCCAGCCCCCTTCAGAGCTGAGCTGTGTGGGGAGGCATACGGGGGAAGCAGAGATCACCTGCTCTGTTTTTATCTGAGTTCTGGCTTCCAGCAGCTCCTTTTTCCAAGAGTTACGCTGTTTTTAGTGCACTAACAACTCTGGTTATGTTTTTAAAGTTGAGGACACATAACTCCGCTGTTATAATCAGCGCTATTTTAGAAGATGAGCGGACTCGCGGTCCGAACCGGTCACATCGCATGCGGGGTCTGATCGCCACACACACACACACACACACACACACACACACAGGTTTGTTTTACTATCTTTGTGGGGCCATTGCATTGACTTCCATTCATTTTTCATTCATTTCTATAGCCTAACCCTGACCTTTACCCTAAACCTAACCATTACCAATGCATACCTAAACCTAACCTTAACACATCCTCAATTCACACCTTAGTCCTAAACCTAACCCCTAACCCACCAACGGGACTTCTTCTTATGGGGCCCGGGCTTTGGGCCCCATAAGAACCAGTTGGGCCTCACAATTTGGTAAAACTCAGAAAACTGGGCCTTACAACGTAGCATAAACAAGGACACACACACACACACACACACACACACGCGCGCGCGGACTCGCGGTCCGAACCGGTCACATCGCATGCGGGGTCTGATCGCCACACACACACACACACGCGGGCGCGCGCACGACCCGGTCACATCGCATGCGGGGTCTGATCGCCACACACACACACACGCGCGCGCGACCCGGTCACATCGCATGCGGGGTCTGATCGCCACTCACACACACACACACACACACGCGCGCGCGCGACCCGGTCACATGCATGCGGGGTCTGATCGCCACACACGCGCGCGCGCGGGGGGGGGGCGGAGGTGCGCGGAGGTGCAGGTGGCATGTGGTCGCTCCAGCAGCACGCCAGTACTGGAGGGAGACGGTCGGTAGCGAGTGAACGGCTCCACCGAAGAACGCATTTATAACGGCTGGAGCTGCAGGGGGTGGGGCTTGTGACCGCGTGACGAAACGCGGTCACATTTAAACCACGCCTAAAAAATCCTGAAAGAGAAATGTGTTTATACACAGTTTGATCTATAACTCCAAAATTAATTGAGCTACAATTTTGAGACTTTTTACTCATTTACAAGATTACAATTACGACATTTATAATGTTTATTGAAGAAAATGTTGAAATTCACTTTACACGGTCTTTAATAGTTCCAGAAACTCGCCTTAAGCGCAGGGGTGACAGGGCGTTCTCTGTAGCAGGCCCAAGACTCTGGAACGAGTTACCGCTGCTCATCAAACAGGCCCCCTCCCTCTCGGTTTTCAAATCCCGGTTAAAAACTCACTACTACTCCATCGCTTTCAATGCCAGCTGATTTGTATTGGATCGTTTGATTTATGATCTGCAATGTTTTTATGTTTTTCGTGTTGTACTTCATTGTCTGTGTTGCCTGTTGCGTGTTTGTTTGTCCAGCACTTTGGTGTGGACTTGTTCCTGTTTAAAGTGCTTTATAAATAAAATGGTATGGTATGGTATGGTTGTTTGCAGTCTGAGGATGACAGCAGCTGAGTCTTCTTCATCCGCCAGACCACCTCCAGCTAAAAAGTCTGTAATGACAACTTGTTTACTTGGCATATTTTCAAAATAAACACTTTGTGTCTTTATTGTGGCCATTTTTATACAGAAAATTAACCGAACCGAGAACATTTTGAAACTGAACCAAACCGAAATGTGATTTTAGCGTACCGTTACACCCCGAGTGTTTCAATTTTAATGTTTTTATTTTATTTTGTTGCCTCTTTGTGAAACATTCTTCCTCACATTTACAGGGCTTAAAGTGAAAAAAAATCCTGAGCCTGAAACTTTTTTGTGTTGTTGATAAAATAAAATCTTAACATTTTGCCAACGTTTATTAAAAATGCTCTCTGAAAAGTGCAATTAACTGTTTTTAAACAATTCAGCTTCAAGTAACAATGACTTACATGAGGTTTCAATGTATCTGAACTTAATGTAAAAATATGTGCCCCAGAGAACTGCCCTGCAGCAAAAACAACTCAAAAAAAGACTCAACGCCACATTGAACAGACACAGTTCAGTGAATTCATCTGCAATAAATTTAGAATACTCAATACTGTATCACAATCTAAAGGGAAGTTCCACAGAGCTGGTGTTAGGACTCCCAGCAAGCTGGAGTCATCTCCAGCATTAACACACAGATGTTTCTGTGCAGTGAAAATGTTTGTGAGCACAGACTGTTAAAACTCTGATGGAAAATGTCTTACCAGTATGGCATCAGAAGCATGGGGGGGTCTGGGGGTCCTCCCCCAGAAAATTTGGAATAAAGTAGATGCCATTTCCTGTATTCTGGTGTATTTTAAAGGGTTAAACATCTATGTTTACCTACATACCAGTAAGTAACTTGATTCAATAATTAGTTTAGAAAGCCTCCGTCAGAAAGGAGGGGGGGAGGGGGATTGTTTATGTTCAGCTGTGTGCAATGTTCCCTCTAATTTTTCATGTGTCTGAGCATACACACAAGCTCTCTGAGCACACAGAGGACCACTATGAGCAACAGGATGTGCGCACTATCCACACACCTGTTATAAATCTGGGATCATAGAAAGTTACATGGCTTATTAAAACAATCAGATTACAGCAGCAACTTCCATGAGTTTGCTTTCAATATAAGTGATTTTGCAACTCCCAGCTGAATGAATAATTTTTATTATTTCATTTTATGCTTATGTTTATTAAATGTTTAGTGTTTTAGTGTTGGTGTAACTTTTCATACTTTCATACTAATACTATGCAAAAACTACTATGCAAAAACTCAGGACAGTATTACACTTTTAATAAATATACAGTATCTAATTTAGATGATTTTTATTTTAATGCTTGTAGGGTTTTTGTTTAAAATCTCCACATTACTGTATTATTTTTTTATTGACAAAATATTTATTTTACTGTAAGTTTTTAAAAAGTGTATTTTCCTCCTTGGTCCCTGGGTCAACATCTGCAGAGCTCAGGAACTGATGCTTGGTTCTGCCCTGCTCCTCTGCACACCTGGCCTGGTTCTGCTCTTCCTCTTCTAACGATCTTCCTCTTCATCACCCCGCTCTCACTGACTTTATCACGTGACTTTATCGTGCACTGACCTCCGTTCAGCTTCTGCATCTTTTTCTTATTTTTCCTACAGATTTGGTGCTTGACAAATAACTTCCTCCTTCAGAAAGGACGGGGATTGTTTACAGTTTGTGTTCAGCGGTGTGTATGTGCATGTGTGTGCGAGTGTGCAGCTTCTCGCGGTTGATATTTGACTTTATTCAGATAAAAGACGTGGTGTGGATTATTTATCATACCTCTGATTTTACTTGACCTAACAACGAGATTTAAAATCTGTAGTTTTAACACTAATTGACCCACGTACCTGCCCGGTGTGACAAACTCCGTGACTTCTGCATGATCTGACTGAAGCTGCAGACAAACATGCTTGCTTGTAAGACCCGCCTTCCGGATTTTGATTGGTCAAAACAACGTGAGCTTCAATGTGATTGGATGTAATCGCTGTCCATCGATCATTTTAAGTTGAGGCGACCGGCAGGCTGTCGAGTTAATTTGGATGCGCGCAAAGATTTTATTGTGCGCAGAGAATGTCCGGGCAGCGAGGGAACATTGGCTGTGTGTGTGCGGGGGAGGGGGGGCTTTGATTCGCTGCACACGCAGTGCAGCCAAACAAGAGCTGCACGCTTCAAAAACACACGCGCGCACACATGAACGGACTCCTATAACTCCTACTCCTGTGAAGCCGCGCGAGCAGTTTTTTTTTTTTTTACAGTTTGGTCAAAAGCCGGAAATCCGGCTGGGTGCCGGAGATCTTTAAGCCCTGCAGTTAAGATGATGTGTGGACTCACTGACCCTCAGGATGCTGCTGGGAAGATTTTCTGAATACGCAACAAAGTTCCCCGTCCTCCTCAGGAGGTCATCTTCATCATCTTCCTCCTCCTCTTCATCAGATGCTGAAGCAGAAAACTGAAGTTAAGCTCAGAGTTCGGACTCAAAACTCAACACAATGGTCCAGATGTTCTGATTCTACCTTTCTTGTTCTTCTTCTTCTTCTCACTACTGGGCTCCGCCCACGATGGAGCCCCTCCCATCGACTTCTGGAACCTGAAATGGACCAGGTGTGTATAAAGTAAATGAGTGTACAGGTGTGTGTTCAAGTGTGTGTACATGTGTTTTCAGGTGTGTGTAAATGAGTGTACAGGTGTGCGTTCAGGTGTGTGTAAACAAGTGTACAGGTGTGTACAGGTGTGTGTAAATGAGTGTACAGGTGTGTGTTCAGTTGTGTGTAAACAATTGTACAGGTATGTGTTCAGGTGTGTGTAAACGAGTGTACAGGTGGGTGTACAGGTGTGTGTAAAGTAAACGAGTGTACAGGTGTGTGTTCAGGTGGGTGTAAATGAGTGTACAGGTGTGTGTGTAAAGTAAATGAGTGTACAGGTGTGCGCTCAGGTGTGTGTTCAGGTGTGTACAGGTGTGTGTAAATGAGTGTACAGGTGTGTGTTCAGTTGTGTGTAAACAACTGTACAGGTATGTGTTCAGGTGTGTGTGTAAACGAGTGTACAGGTGGGTGTTCAGGTGTGTGTAAAGTAAACGGGTGTTCAGGTGTGTGTAAATGAATGTACAGGTGTGTGTTCAGGTATGTGTAAGTGAGTGTACAAGAGTGTGTAAACGAGTGTACAGGTGTGTGTAAACGAGAGTACAGGTGGGTGTTGTGTGTGTAAAGTAAACGAGTGTACAGGTGTGTGTTCAGGTGTGTGTAAACGAGTGTACAGGTGTGTGTAAACGTGTACAGGTGTGTGTAAACGAGTGTACAGGTGTGTGTAAATGAGTGTACAGGTGTGTGTTCAGGTGTGTGCACTCACTGCTCTCTCATCCTCTGCTGTAGTTTCTGTTTGGACATGGTGGACTCCGCCTCTCCTTTGATCAGGTTTCTACGGTAACGATGCGTCATCTCCACCCTGACACACAGACAGACAGGTAAACACCACCACCTGAGGCCTTTGAAGTAAACGTTCCCGGCTTCGGGACTAAACTCACTCCTCATCGAGCTCATCGTCCTCGTCCACCCAGGCAGCCTTTTTGGTCTGCAGCTCCTGATGATGAGGAGTCTCTTCTTCATCCTCGGACTGCTCCAGGTCCTCCTCCAGCAGCAGGCCTCCTGTCTGCTCCTCCTGCTCCACCACAGGAAATGCCACAAAGAGTTAAAAACACGCATTTAGCTTTAAAACCTGATTTAAAAAATAAAAAAAATTATTTTGGGCATGAATTTATTTTATTTGGTCAAAAAAAATCTTAAAATGTAAACAAACCTTTCCAACCAATACAGGTAGTCCCCGATTTACGAGCGCTCTGATCTACGAGGTTCCGGACTTACGAGCTGGCGAATTTTTGGAAAAAACGCAAAAAATACTGAGTTTTCCTGTGTTTTTTCACCACAGTTCGTTAGCTAAACATGTGGACACACGTTTCCGATCATTTTTATGCACTCATAAGCAGTTTTTCGATGAAAAACGAGTGTTCGTAGTCGCGCTAGCAAAACCGTTCCAATTTACGAGCGAAATTCCGGATTTACGAGAAGCGTGGCGGCCGTTCCAAATTACGAGATTTCCGGTTTACGAGCGCCTCGTTGTAACGGAACTCGCTCGTAAATCGGGGACTACCTGTAAAGTGTTAAAAGAGAAATGAAACAGAACGTTTAGCGAGTAATTGTAATTTAAAAAAATGTTTTAAATGTTACCCTGATGCATGCTCAATAATCCAGGTAGAAAAATCTAAAAAAGCTAAGTCTGGTGTCCCTCAATGAGGGATGTCATCATGGAGACTGATGAAACAATGGTCTCTTTTGATGTCACATCACTCTTTACGTGCATTCCTGTTGATGAAGCAGTAGAGGTGGTCTGTTTAAGGTTAAAATCAGACACCACTCTGAACAGCAGGACCACGCTTTCCACAGAGCAACTGTGTCAACCTACTTCACATATGGGGAGCAATATTATAGGCAGAAACATGGGTGTGCTATGGGGTCTCCAGTTTCTCCTATTGTTGCCAACCTGTACATGGAGGAGGTAGAAAAGAGAGCCTTGACGTCCTTTTCAGGGAGACCACCAAGTCATTGGTTCAGGTATGTTGACGACACCTGGGTTAAAATTAAATCTCAGGAAGTCCAACATTTTACTGATCACATCAACTCTGTGGATAAATATATCAAGTTCACATGAGAAGATGTAAAAAATGGCAGGTTGGCTTTCTTGGACTGTGAGGTCTGTTTCTGTCCGATAGAGGAAATTTGCAAACTGAGGTGTACCGCAAACCCACCCACACAGACCAGTATTTGCAGTTTGACTCCCATCACCCTTTGGAGCATAAGTTAGGAGTCATCAGGACTCTATCACAGAGCAGACAGCGTCCCCACTAACTCAGGAGCCAGACAGAAGGAGAAATCACACACAAAACAGGCTCTAGAGAAATGTGGATATCCTAAAAAAGGAGTTGTGTTAACCAAACAAACTCCTTTTTATTTACTCCAATAAAAAAAAAAGTAAAATTACTTCGTACGAGGTGGGGAGCGAACCCGCTTCACCCGGTCAAGATAAAAGAGTGTAATTGCAGTTGGCGATCGCTCTGAGCTACAGCGGCGGACTGGACTTTTAGGTGACCGCTTTACCTATACTGTATAGCAATCACTCTTCTTAACATTCTAGCTGCACGTAGAAGTTAGAGATTATTAGTTATATTTTAAAACCCTGGCTGCGCGCAAGAGTTAGACAATATTAGTTATATTTTAATGACATTCAGGTTGCGCGGAAAGGCGGAAATGGGTGCGCGCTTCGTGTTATTTACGTCCTAACAAACATAAGCTGAATTGTAATCAGTCATTAACAAAAATTTAACTCAGAAACACTAATTCAGCTAACAATTATTTTAGGGGTTTCTGTAGTTAAATATTAATGAAATTCAGCCCTCGCGCTGAGGTTGTTGTTTGAATGAGTCCCGCCCCTGCTGCAAACAACGAATCAAATGTGAGCAGTACATGACATCAAACTGGGTCCGTGGGGCTCGGCCCGATAAGAACCATGGTGGAGATGGTTCCAAAATGAGGGCGGAGCCCGGGCGGAAAAGGAGAATGCGAACACGCCGAACCCGGGTTAGAAGCAGGGTGGAGCCGGGGAGAGCCGGGGAGGGCCGTGCAGTGCGAAAACGGCTACAGTATTGTGTAGCTAGCTAGTGAGTGGAAGAGTTGTGGACAAAAAGGTTTCAGTGTGTAGCAATTAGGGATGCAGCAAAAAATCTATTTTTTTAAAGAATCAAGATTCTTAGTCCTGGCGATTCAGAATAGATTCATTTCTAAAAGCCCCAAAATCTATTTTAAAAAGTTTTTATTTATTTTATACTGTATTTTTTCCGCTCCTGTGTCCGTTCGGCCGCTGTAGAATTTTGGCCGTGTAGGGCCACTGTTATAGCAAGCTAGTTAGCCAGGCAGCTCCCAATGGAGCCTGCTAGCAAGGAGGGAGGAGGGAGACAGCGCGATTCAACTTGCTCCTTCGTCTTTAAAAATCATTTTAGATCCTACTATGTTCTGGGGAAGACAGAGCTTAACAAGAGAATGGTTGTTTGCAAGAAGTGTCAAATAAAATAACGGTACAGTATTTTGGAAATACGATAAAATGCACGGAAGATGAAAGTGAAGCAGCCGACCAGCGAAGTTTGCTGCAAACTTCCAGCTGATTCTCCAACAGCTGTGAATATTTACCGTATCTCTCTAACTCCTGCTATATGACAAAGGATTTACGAACAGACAGTTCAGTGGAAGTTGAGGGGTTTATTTTTATTTTTAATACATTGGAAGTGGAAGCAACGTACGTTATTCCTTCATGTCGATAAAACTCCACACAGCTCCAGCATGAAAGAAGAATACATAACGTGGGAGTTCAGCTGCAGCTCAAAGGTAACTGTTATTTCTCATATTATACTAAAACTTATAAAGTTGTACAATAAACTTAATGTAATTTGTCTTTTAACAGGTTGGAGACCAGATGAGACACATCACCTGGAGCCTGTTCCAAATGATACAATTTATGGTTTATAAATTACAGTTCATATGAGATTTTGTGTAAACTTGAACAGGTTTTGAAATTTTGTTAAAGATTTACTAAATATGAATCAATACGTTTAAAAAAACTGAATTCTGTATTTTGTTTTGAATTAAAAGTTAATGCACTATGGTAGGCTGAAGTCTGTTACTTTTGCATTTATATACAGTACAGTATTGTGAATACTCCCTGCGCTCTAACGATCTAGTCCTCCTGTCAGTTCCTCCGGTCAGAACTGAACTAGGAAAAAGAGCGTTCAGTTTCGCCGTCCCCTCAGCCTGGAACCACTTACAGAAAGATCTGAAACTATCAACACTCATCTCGCCTAGATCCTTCATGTCAACCGTATTAGATAATGTCATCAAGAAACTTGACCGTTGCAGATGTTTCTAAACACTATACTTATCCAATATACAGTATACTGTATGTCATTGTTGATTTTTAACTGTATCTACTCAACCAATATCTGTCTGCTTGTTATGTATATAATGTATATAGAAATCCGTTTTATCCTGTTGGTTTTGAACTGTCAACATCAATTATTGTGATTGTAGTTTTCTCTATTTTCTTTTTTGGTAAATGCAAATGCTTATTGTCAATTACCATGTGATGTGTGCTGCTGACCACTTGACCAAGTCACCCTTGTGAAAAAGATCTCGATCTCAATGGGCTCTACCTGGTAAAATAAAGGTGATTGATTGATTATTTTATTTGTCTGTGATGGACTGGAGACCTGTCCAGGTGTCCCCCACCTCTCACACAGTGATGGCTGGACATGGACACCAGTGACCCCAGTGACTCGAAAAGGAAGAAGTGGGAAAAGATGATAGATGGATGAATTATTTGCTCCTAGATTTTTATTTTATTGTTTTAGAGAAATCCAGGCAACTAAGCTAACCTAATACTGGTAATTTAAGTTACAGAATTTTATGCACTCATCATGTATTATTTGTTCCTATTTTTGGTATGAATATCAAATGATGCAAAAAATTTGATACAATAAGGAACCTAAAA
Organism: Garcialebias charrua; assembly: GCA_038048925.1. Taxonomy (NCBI): domain Eukaryota; kingdom Metazoa; phylum Chordata; class Actinopteri; order Cyprinodontiformes; family Rivulidae; genus Garcialebias; species Garcialebias charrua. The sequence continues at coordinate 42,989 of JBBPBX010008188.1, read as the reverse complement.
TGATTGTTTTAAATAAATGTTCCATTTGTTTACATTGTTGTTTAATCTTCTCAGCTTAAAATTGTTTACGGTTATTAACTCTGATGTTATAGTTCATTAACATCAGTTTGTTACCCCTCACTCGTAGATGTTTATTTTACAAGCTAAAATCGCGGTAGCATCAAGCTAACATCGCTAGCTTTGGGCTAACAAAGCATTAGCATAGCGGTCGCATTGTAGCGGAGCTAGTTCTTTCTCATTTGCTTCTGTGATGATTTATTGACTGTGTCGCTAATTCTTGTGTCCTCTGTTATCATTAGGACATTTTCAACACCCCCACTTCCACGTTAGCATGCGGCGCTAGCATGCGGCGGCTGACGCACTGCTATTCATATTTCCAGGATAGAAATGCCCATTAATGCACTAAATCACCAAACTGTTTTTGACAAACTAAAGTGATATCCTTCGGATTCAAAAAAGTCTTCTGCTTCCATTTTAAATGACAGACAGGAGGACAGTAATGATGGGTTTCTAGCTTCAGTGTTGTTGGAAGGTAGCAAAGGAGGACAAATATGCGTCATTTCCGGTCCTCCAGAAAATTACTACAGAAATTACTGCACTTCGGCATGCAGCAGGAAAAATGTATAACAACCATTTTCTTTAAGCTACTGACTTGAAAAAAGCATACAAAGTATGTTTATGTCTGTTGTTTACTATATGAAATTCTTGTTATATCGATTTTTTTCAGATTTGATTTCTCCTTTAACCTTCATCTGTTGGTTTGGACTTTTGACCAGCAAGAACAAGAGCAAACTCTCAGGGATTGTCAGGATGTGCAGCAAAACTGCTGGCATAGACCTAAAGAACCTTGCAGACCTACACAAGGTGAGGTCAGTGAATAAGGCCAGGCAGATTCTGGCAAACCCTGATCACCCAGACACCCACTCCATGACAAGTTCAGGCTGCTCCCATCTGGACGCAGGTTTCTGCAACCCAGATGTAGAACAAACAGAGTGAAAAACTCATTTATCCCTGTAGCAATCAGGTTTCTCAACGCACATTAATTTTAACACTGTTACTTTAATGTCTTATTGTCTTGTGTTTATATGTGTATGTGTGTGTAAGTGCATATGTATGAATTTGTACACTACACACCTATTGACTGCAAAACTAATTGCCCCTCGGGTATAATAAAGGAACTTGAACCCCTCTTACAATGCTGTTATTGCTAGTATCACTCAGCCCTCTGTGAATAGCAAACAACCATCAGGGTAGTGCTGGGCGATATGGAAAAAATCATATATCACGATATGGACTTTTTTATATCGCAATAACGATATATATCGTCGAGCGAGGGAACGGCATTGTGACAAAGTTTGCAGATTACCGTTTTCTGCTCCGTGTCAGACTTCTTGAATCCAAAATGTACCCAAATAACAGACGTTCCCCCTCTTTTTGGTAAAAGTTCTTCTTCTTGGGCTGCATGTGCAGCTGTTTCTCCTTGTGACACCGGCTTCATGTCCCTGCGTCTCCATTGCTCTCGAGTTTAACAACGTAAAGCATGTGTCGCAAACCCGCGCGTGCGTCAAACAAAGCAGCGCCGTCATGTCGCAAAACCACAATATGAAGCTTCTTTGCAAAAGTTATTTTTTTATTCTTATTTATCACATATATAAACTGAGTTTAAGCAAAGTGACAACACCAATACATTTCATCGTAACCTACTTTATTTATTTGCATGAATAATTAATAAAATTATTTTATAAACGATAGAGACGATAGAAGGCAAGTAGCACGATAGACACGTTTCTATCGTCCCCACGATATATATCGTCATATCGCCCAGCACTACATCAGGGTGCTAACGATCCATCGTTAGGCTGATGGACCTCCTTGATCATGTGAGCAGCTGGTTTCGGCTGTCATCAGCAGTGTTGCCAGGTGTACGATAATTATCGTATTTGTACGATAATTTTGCCCTCTGTACGATGTACGATCAATAATCCCGAAAAAGGCCAAAAATACGATAATTTGACCGTTCCTTGAATGTGTAGTTGTGATCGGTTTCCATCAGCCTGCCGCAACGGTCTGTCTGAGTTTTTTTGTGAACCCTGAATGCATCTTGAAATTCCAGCCAATCGTGCTTTTCTAAATGTGACCTAAAGAGTGACGTGCGTGCGTTTGCCTCAGAACAACGGCCATGATTGGCTGAATAGCCCGCTGCGCCCGCCCCATGAGTTAGAGAAGAAGAAAAAGCAGAGCCGTGTCTCGTGTGACACCGGTCTGGAAGAAGTGATGAAAATGAGAGAACATTTATATAAAGTTAAATGTTAAATGATAATTAAGAAATATATTAAGAAAATATGGCAGGAAACCTTGGACATTACTGATACAGGAAGACATTTACACAACAAAAAAGGTAGGATATACAAGGAAAGCAGGAAGAAACAACTTACTCGCATTAGAATAGGACACACAGACCTTAATAAATCTCTTAAAATAATTGGAAAGCTTGCAACAGGACTTTTTTGTGACATGTGCACCAGCAATCTCCCTGGAACGGTTCAACATGTCTTTATGGGATGTCCAAGGTATGAAACAGAAAGAATGCATTAACAAAAATAAATAAATAAAATTAATATTAAATTTACAATTAGGGATGTTTTTAGTAGTGATATCAGTAAAGCTAAATATCAGGTTATTATTTCCTTGAAAATACAAACTTAATAGACAGAATTTAGTTGAGTTATTAAATTAAAACCGCCATGAAACAAAACAAGAAGCGCGGGGGGCGGGCTCATTAGTTGCCACCAGACATTAATACGTATTATTGTCTATGGTTCCCACCCGTACTGATGCCACAACGCTGTGAGTGCCTGTTAGACGCAATTCAACAACAGAGTGACTATAGTGCATACTTGTTATTTTGGTTTTGACGGGTGTACGATAATTTCCCTCAAAATACGATAATTTTGGGGCTCTAGTACGATAATCCTACATTTCTCACCTGGCAACACTGGTCATCAGCCAACTGGTTGATCCACTGTGAGAGGGTGCCATTTATAAGACTGAGCTGAATACAGCACCTCCAGTCTGAGTAAGTCTTTCGGACGAATAACGAAACGTTTCTACTTTTATTTTTCCAATGTCCAGAGGACCAGACTTAGCTTTTTTAGGTTTTAAACGTTGCTGTTTCTGAAATTGAGGAATTAAAAAGTAAAATTTTAAGATTTTTGAACGGAGTCTGGCGCGAGCATCACCTCCGGCTCCACGAGCCTCTCCAGCAGCTCGTCCTCCGTCCCGAACACGAGCGTCTCCAGCCGCTTCACTGACTCGTCCTCCTCTCCCAGAACCGCCAGTTCCTTCACGTTCTGCTGCCGAAGCTGCTCCTCTTTCTCTCGGTCGAACTCCTCCGGTACCTCCGCCTCCGGTCGGGTTCTCTTCGGAGCCCGTTTCTTGTCCTCAGTGTTCGGCAGTTTGATAACGTCCGCCATCTTGTTTCCGCCGCCAGACTCCGTACAGAAAACCAAGTAGAAAGAAAATCCACGGATTAAAGAAAACCGGGAGTAAACACCAGATTGATTTCTGTCTACATGAAGCAGGTAAACTGGAACATGTGGTTGTTTTTCCTACGGCAGTGACGTATTTCCGGGAAGCCGTGGCCTCCTGTCGGATAAAAGTCTGCCCCTAGCGTTCACAAACAACTGCAGCCTTCAACCTATCATGTTAATACTGTACTTCATTTTTATTGTACGTTATCAATCCCCAATGGTGAAATTAATTTAATATTTATTTAAAATAATGAACTATGGATGCCCATTGCCGCCACTCTATTAAAAAATAGCAACAATTATCTCAAAATAATGAGATAGCATCTCATTATGAGGGTGATTCTTTTTTTGGGGCAACATTCATGTCCGCATGTTTCTCTTACCCTGATTTTTTTCTAAAATGTGCCAAATATTTACAACAAAGTATTTTAATTATACACTTAGATGTTTTCCATCATTCAAATATAAATGAAATGCATTTAAAATATTATTTTGTACTTTACACACCTTTTTGGTGACATAGATGGTCAATTTTATTGTGTCCGCAGTGCAGTGTAAAATATTTCCTCAATAAGTTTAAACAATAAAATTAAATTAAAAAAGAAATTTCTTCAATAATTTGATTGACTGGACTAAACCTTATTTTATTATGAAACTGAATCTGTTGAAACTATTTTTTTTATTTGATATTTTCTTGATATTATACATGTCCCAGTAGTAACTTTCCACCCTGTTAGAATGTTTCCTTTTTGCCCTCAAAAGACTACAATTCCATAAAAGCCATTTACAAGAAGAAGACATCAACTGGTTTTGGAGGGAATTCAACCATGGAAAACAAGTTAAGCTTCATCTGTCACTCTCTCCTTACTTTTTTTAATCTTAAATATATTAAACCTGTATGAGTCAACCTTAAAGTTCCACCCTGTTAAGATAAATTGTGGGAAATGTTTATTCGGTAGAATTTAAAAAACAACATATTAGATTTAGTCATTAAAGGTTTGCTATTCTGTTGAAGGTTAGCTAGCTAAATGTTGACCACATAAAGAGCTACAGCTAGATTAGCTAAAAAAATTCCACCCTGTTATGTTCCACCCTGTTAGGTTTATGAACCAAACAAGGTGTAACAAGGACCTAACAGGGTGGAAATTCAGGTAAAAAGTAATCACATATACATGTAATTATTACTTTACCTGTAATTATTATTTTATCCAGCCCTGAGCTTGACCATTATTAATTTCTTATTGCTAAACATGTCAGTGATGTAACAAAATATTTAA
>JBBPBX010008188.1:0-38034 GCA_038048925.1 Garcialebias charrua | reverse complement strand
AAATAAACATCGTATTTATCTCTCTAGCCCTGCTCTGGTTTTTCTTTGGTCAAGTATTTCTAATTTTAGTGTAAACAACTGTGTTACATTATAGTTTCACTTATTCAGAAGAGCTGTCGCGCACCGCTACCCCCCCCCCCATGCAAGTGTCGGATGTGTTTTTGAACAAAAGCATTTTAAAATGTCTCGAAACTTCAATTAACTTCATATTAATATTGTAGTGCTATACAACAAAATTAATAGCCGCTTTATTTTAATTTAACCAATTTGTGTCGTTGCATTTAATATCCATCCATCCATCCATTTTCTTCCGCTTATCCGGGGTCGGGTCGCATTTAATATTATGGTTCTAATTCAAACAGAAAATAGTGAGTTATAGGTAAATGATCAGAGAATAATTCCAAATCCTCAATTACAAATTAAAAAGTTACCAACAAGCCAGCCATCTCCATGCGCACCTTGCGCAAGACGCGTGCCAACAGTTTTGCAGCACAAATGAGTCATGCGCTCCTCCTGGCCATCGCGCAACCACATTTAGCAGGTTATATTTCGAATCAGATATAATTTGGACATTTATGGAGTGGTATTGCTTCCGATTGAGGAATGGGAATGCGTCAGGTGAAGGTGCTTTGATCCGTATGTGTGTACAGTCTATTGCTCCGATGGTGTTTGGCAGTCCAGCAATAGCATGAAAATCAGTCTTAATTTGTACTTGTTCTGCGGCGGTGTATGGGAATTTTATGTACCTGGGTGTTAATTTGAGGAGGGCTTTGATGACCAAGGGGAGCGCACATTCCCTCAGAGCACACAGAGAGCGAGATGTCACCAGTCCATCGAATCCATGGCGTATCCACTCGTTTCGTCTGCGGGGAAGGGCCGGCTCCCCCGTGCCTTGCCTTTTGTTGAAATCTTTCAGTAGAGTTGATTTCCCATTATAATAAGATATCTCAAATATAATGAGATAGTATCTCAATATAATGAGATAGTATCTCAATATGAGATAGTAGCCTATATCAATATAATGAGATAGTATCTCAATATACAGTAATGAGATAGTGTCTCATTAATTTGAGATACTTTCTCATAATAATGAGATACTATCTCATTATTTTGAGATAATTTTTGCAATTTTTTTTATAGAGTGGCAGAAATGGGCTTCCATAATAAACAGTTTAAGTTAAATTCATCCATCCATCCATTTTCGTCCGCTTATCCGGAGTTGGGTCGCGGGGGTAGCAGCCTAAGTAGGGAGGCCCAGACTTCCCTCTCCCCAGCCACATGGAGCAGCTCCTCTGGGGGAATCCCAAGGCGTTCCCAGGCCAGCCGAGAAACATAGTCCCTCCAGCGTGTCCTGGGTCTTCCCCTGGGCCTCCTCCCGGTGGGACATGCCCGGAACACCTCACCAGGGAGGCGTCCAGGAGGCATCCTAACCAGATGCCCGAGCCACCTCAACTGGTTCAAGTTAAATTCAGTTTAATTCAATTCAACTATGAAGTACATGTTGGCATCGAGAAAATGCAAATAAATAAATATGGTATAGTATGAGGGCATTTTACCTGATTCCATATTATCTTTTTTTTTTTAGTACCAGTAGTAAAAGAAAAAACTGGGAAGATATCTAGTATTGATAATTACAGAGCAACCACCTTGGCAAGTGTATTGTCAAAACTTTTGGAACATATTCTAGGGGTGTAACGGTATGCTAAAATCACATTTCGGTTCGGTTCAACTACAAGGAGGGCTCGGTTCGGTTTATTTTCGGTACAAAAAAAAAGTACAAAATAAAGACTTACAAAATGTTTATTTTGAAAATAGGCCAAAAATACGTTTGTATTGTATTGTAGTACGGTAATAAATAAAAGTGACCCATTTGGATGATATTTTAAATAAACAGCACTCTACAATAAAACTATTTTAACAATAACAAAAATCTTAATAAATACAATAACAGTCAGAACCAGAACAATAAGCAGCAGCAGACTGTTTACAATCTAACTAATCAAGTTTTTGTCCAGTAGCAGCAGTGTGGCTGTATTTGTCCTCATTACTGTACTCACAACCTCTTCTTGGTGGGACAGGTGCTGGAACAGTTCAGAGTTCAGTTCAGTCATCACACACTTCTTAGCTGCAGGTGATCTGGTCACCAGATTCTGGTGGATGTCTGTCCCTGAAGTGGAAGAAAAGAGCAGCTACCTCTGTCCCACACTGGAAATAAAAGACAAAAAAAAAAAAAAGTTAATAAGATTATGATTTTGAATAAAAAAGATTATTTAGATAATAAAAGAACAATACCTCTTCTTGAACGGTTGAATCTCTCACTCATCATTAGGGCAGGGCTTTGCTCCAGGGCTTGTTGACAATATCAGTTTTAGTTTTTTCATAAAGTTCTGAACTTTTTGAGTGATGGGTGTTCGTAGCGAGGATGAATAACTTTAAAGCCTGCGCATATACTACTTCCGGCTCTTGGCGAAGCAGGTCGCTCTCTGCTCCTCTCCTGCCCTAAAGTTTTCCTCCTCCCTGCTTTTTGCTCCCTGTCTCGTCTGCAACTTTTCAGTGCTCACTCGAAGCAATTTGGAACATGGATTTAATCGTGAGGGCTGTCTCCTCTATCGATAATATTTTTTTTCCACGAAGCGCTCCGGACCAGGAGAAATCGGCGTGCCCCCTCGACACGCATGCGGCCGGATATATCATGGATGTGGGGCGAGTGGAAGATGATGTGTCTGACCGTTCTTTCCGTCGAGGACGTGGAGATCTGTGGATAATTGGATTTATGGTAGCAGGTGTGCTGCTCTTTGGCTTCTGCGGAAGCTTCTGCTACTGGAAACTAAGGAGGACTTCTGCGGCGATCATCGCGCTGTCGAAACTTCCTGCTCAGCAAGACTCTTTGATCCGAGCTGTGACCTCAATGAACCAGCTGTTGTTCGAGCTGAATCGCACGTTGGGAACAGTCGTGGACGACCGCAGACCTGCGGTGCGGTTTAAGACTCGTTTACAGCCGTGTGAGTGGGCTACATCAGGGAGGAGAGGGAACCTGTAGCTCGGGTTGAAATGAAAGCTCACATAATTTGGACGAATTGGCTCAGACAGCACCTGGACTCAAGGCTGAACAGTAAAAGTACACTGTAGCCTGCCCTGAAGAATAAATAAATCACTAATCTAATCGGGACACCCCAAGCAACCTTGAACAAAAGGCTGACTGCAAACCTCTCCTGGAGTCTGCTACTGGAAGAACTGTCGCTCCCCCCCCCCCAGAGGTCTCTGTGTGCCTTCAGGTGAGCAGCTGAGCCCATCTGCAGACTGTGCTTTATCTGGACAAATGCTCACAGACTTATCTCCCTGCTACGCCACCAAAATGCAACATGTGCTGTGTCTTATCTGTGCTTGACGACGCTGGTAGAGTTTTTTGACTTTATCATAGAATGTCCTAAGACAAAATGTGATAGATTCTTTTTTGAATACCACTGCTATCCCATTGTAACCTTCCTTTTTTTCCATATCTGATTGTTTGGCGGCGCAGATTAAATTCTGCTGCGTCTTTCCGTGCGCATGTCCCCTCTCAAGGATGGTGCGTGCGCCAATTGCAATGTTTTGTACCCCAGTACAAATATGCCAATAAAGATATATTCTATTCTATTCTATTATTTTATCAACTGAAGTTATTGAAGTTCCATGATTTGGTAGATTATAATATTTTATCAGTTATGTATAGGGCTCAGAATAACGCATTACCTGTAAATATCCAAATGCATTTTGTTAAAAGACAAAGTTGTTATAACCTTAAGGGAATAGAGATGTTTGTAAAACCACAATTCAGAACTAGTTTGAAGGGACGTTCTACCTCAATCCAGGGAATTAGATTATGGAATGGCTTGGAGAATGTAGTTAAAAATGCCAAGTCAATGTTTACATTTAAGAAAATGATCAAAATGAATTTGTTAAAAAATATATGAAATGACGTAATGTGTATTGTATTAGTTAGAAAATTAGAAAGAGTTAGTCATTTTGTACTGTTGGTGGAAGATTATTATTGTTTAATCTGATTGTTTGAAAAAAGGGGCAGATATAATAAGATTTATTCTTCTTTCTGCTACCTTTCATTTTTTTATATTTTGTACGTTATCATTTATGGGATTGTCTTGTATTGTGTTTCTTTTGTAAAAAAAATGAACAAATTTAATAAACATAAACATAATAAACACAATTTAAGTCACCCCCTAAAATTAGTAAGTGAGAATCCAAAAACGGAAGACTGCTCAATACTGTAATCTGTTTGCGAACTCAGCATCATCGAAGTTTGGGGCATATATATTAACCAGAATAACTTTTTTCTGCATTAGTGTTCCAGCAACTATTACATATCTGCCATATTTATCAGCTATTACATCAGTGGGCGAGAATTGTACATTTTTATTAATCAAAATAGCTACATCTCTTGATTTGGAATTAAAATCTGAGTGGAAAACTTGATCCATCCAAGCGCAACGCAATCTATTGTGATCCTTAATGCGAAGATGAGTCTCTTGTAAAAACATCACCGAGGGCTTTAACCGCTTGAGGTGTGAAAAAACATTTGATCTTTTAACAGGATGGCCCATGCCCTTGATATTCCAGTTAATGAAACGAAGAGAGGTGCCTGGACCTGTCGTAATGGGGTCTACAGTGTTATTAGCCATTTAAGAAAGTGAAAATAAAAACAACCATAAAGAGCTGAGATGGACCTCCCCGTAACCCCTACCCTAAAGTAAACCCATAACAAAACAACACCTAGAGTCTCCATAAAAAACAAAACAGAACAATGGAGACAGCAGTGCAATACACAGCAGTTATTCACAAGAAAGCGTGAACACGGAGACAAAATAGAGCAAAAAGATACAGAAGTGTATCTAACAAAAACCGGCTAATACCCCCCACCAACCTCCAAATTGGAATACTAAATAAATATATACCAGCAAAATAAGAATAATAAGGATGATTTTAAATGGTAAATGGTAAATGGAGCTTATTTATATAGCACTTTCTAGCCCCCTGTTAGGAGCCCCAAAGCGCTTTACAATACCAACCATCCACCCATTCATACACCGGTAGCGGCGACTGCCATGCAAGGCGCCTTCCAGTCCTAGCAACTCGGGGTTAAGTGTCTTGCCCAGGGACACAACAACACATGGTGTGGGGAACCGGGATTCGAACCTCCAACCTTCCGATCGGGGGACGACTGCCTTTACCTTTGAAAGTTTTTATTTAACACAAAATAAAACCAATGTGTCATTTTAACTGCAGTAAACATACAGAAGTAAAAGTTTTCTGTTTGAAAAAAGGAGAATTAGACACATCAGGCACTGATCATTTCAACTCAAGTTTGTCATCAACTCTAGTTAAAATATTGTCTAGTCAACCTTGTAATGGATCAACAATGAACAATATTTTAACTTACTGACACCATTTTCAAAACTTGGACCTGAGTGTTGATACATCTAGAGACATCTCTTGTCTCCTAACATCCCATGAACTGACACATTTTAATGTTGCAGCAAGAATTTCTTGTTTCTTGACAAATCAAAAAGGCTGCAACGTGAAAGTAACTTGCAACTCAACACATTATAAAAATGTAATGTAGTAGAAAGTACAGAAATCAAAAAGGCGTTCAATACAAGATCAACTGGACTTTATTTGACTTTATTAAGTAGAATTAAATGTGGGTACTTTTACTTTTACTCNATGAGGTCCAAGTTCTTCTCCAAAATGTGATCATGAATTAAACATGACTTGTTGGAAAGAGACTGCACATTGAAAAGTTCTAATTTAATACCAGTTGGAATAGGAGCTTTTTGAACCGGTTTAAGCAGACTGAAATCCACTCCACGTTTTCCTCGCCACTTCGCCACTATCCCAACTGGTTCAATCAGGGTTTTGTCATTACTGTATAGATAAAATATTCAGGGTGAGTAGTATTGTAAGAATTATTTCTTATCAAGCTATGTAAAGTTTTCCAAATTCCTTAGTGTTTTGTTTGATATTTTCTAATGTTTTCAAATAATATTATTTTTTACATTTTTTCATAATAATAGTTGATTTATTTTTACAAGTTTTATATTTTTGCTCTGCTTCAAGCATTTTATATTTGATAAATCGTTTAAATAGATTATTATTTTTCTTACATGCATTTTGTCATCCTCTAGTATTCCATGGCTTATCTTTGGGTTTTTTTGCCTGTATTTAAAAGATACAATTGGACAGATTTTGTCGTAAAATACTTTAATTATTTTGATAAATATCTCAAAGGCTTTATCAATATTTTATTCTTCATACAACACTTTCCAGTTCTGTGATTGAAAATCATTTCTTAATGCACTTATTGAGTCTTCTGACATTACACTTTCGGCGAAACAAATTTTTAAATCTAGCTCATTTCACAATTACGTTCATTTATTAAGGAAAAGTTCAACTCAGACATATATTTGCTATAATTTTTATCAAACAAATAATTGTTTTTAAGTGTTAATCTTCTTAAAAGCCTTGCTGTGCGCTCCTGTGGCAGACATTTGCAGCAGAGCTCAACGTAGGTGCGACCTATACACCAGTGCGACCTATCTAGGGATTTTTCCAATCTATTGGTGATAATTGGACAATGCGACCTACAGGTGCGACCTATACACCAGAAAATACTGTATTCTTTTGTGATATTGGTGACCTCATTTACTTTTCTGCATACCTCTTTTTCTGCATACCTCTTCTATAACAAACACTGGCAGATGGTCACTTATATAATTTATAAGAAGTCCACTCCTCAATTTACTTTCCATGTAATTAGTAAATATATTGTCAATCAGGGTTGAGCTGTGTGTTGTTTTACTTGGTTTAGTAATTAGTGGATATAAACCTTAACTGTGCATATAGTGTCAATAAAGTTATCTGCACTTTTACCCTTGTTTGGATTCAATATGTCTATATTAAATTTACCACAGATGAAAATAACCTTTTGATCAATCTTAGCAAACAGTGTTTCCATGTAATTTGTAAAGACATCAGTTTCAGATGCTGGTGCTCTGTACACACAGCTGACCATGATATATTTCTCCTTCTCAAACTGGATTTCAATAGTAATGCATTCCATTATATCATCAACTGACAATGACATATTTTCTACCACCTTAGTTGTATTTTAGTTCATTATTTATGTACAAAGCTACACCTCCCCCTTTTTTATTCTTTCTGTTTACATACCGGTAGTTAAACTCATACCCCCTCAGTGGGAAGTTTGCTCCCTTCTCAGAGGTGAGGTTTCTGATATTGCTCTGACACTGAAGGACTTTTTTAGTTGATATAAATACTCTTTGATGCTTTCATAGTTAGCATAAAGGCTCCGGCTGTTGAAGTGAATAATTGACATTTCTTGATCTGAATTAAAGCTTTGGCTATAATTATCATCAGTGTAGTAATGGCAGTTGTCATTCAAATAATCAAGGAAATTGTTGTCGGGATCAATATCTGTGTCTATATTCATATATATATATTCAATTTATTACTGGATTTCAGAAAGTTGAGCAGAAGTTGCCTGGTTGTCTTGTTTCACTGATATTTTTCCAGCTCTTCCTTTTGTCTGATGCTCAGTGCCTTGGCTTCCTCCGGTGAACCGTTTACCGTATTTTCTGGAATATAGGTCGCACCGGAATATAGGTCGCTTTGGCCAACTATTGAGGAACAGCTTCTACCCTGAGGCTGTTAGACTCATGAATAAATAAAAATAAAATAAAAAATAAACACTGCAAAATATCACATCATGCTGATGCTGATCTGTTTTCTTGTTGCTGTGTTCATCTGTGTTCATCTGTGACCATCTGCTCATACAAACTCATGTTCGTGCTGCTGTTTATTCCCACTATATTAGGCTTAGTGTATTACTAGTTGATGTTTTTCTTAGTTAGTTCTAGATGTTATTACTGTTTTTCTCTTTCATTTGTTGTTGGATGTAACTGGGACCTCGTGTACATAATCTCGTTTTCATCACATGTACCACATGCGGTGCAAATGACAATAAAGACTCTCTCTCTCTCTCTCTATTGCCAAAAAAATTGGAAAAATCCATAAACGGGTTGCACCTAAATATAATAATAATAATAATAATTAATTCAATTTATAACGCACTTTTCATTACTGAAAATCTCAAAGTGCTACACATATATTGAATGCTACACACATTCATAAACCGGTGGCGGCAGACTACCATGCAAGGTGCTTTCCAGTCCTACCGGGAGCAACTCAGGGTTAAGTGTCTTGCCCAAGGACACAACGACACATGGTGCGGGTCCCGGGAGTCGAACCGCCAACTTTCCGATCGGGAGACGACTGCCATTACCACTACACCACGACCGCCCCGGTCGGTATAGGTCACACCTACCCCCTATAGCAGCGAACAGACCTGCATGTACCGGTATTTTAATTTTAGCAGGATAATCACCTAAAAATATATATATTTGTTAGCTGACATTATTGTAAGAGCCATAAATAGGTTGCGCCAAAATATAGGTCGCAGGGCATGCAAAATAGACAAAAGGCCGCAACCTATATTACGGAAAATACGGTAATTTGATATAAACCTAATGTTACGTTCACACCGAACGCGTTTTGAGCGGCCAAAAAGCGCGAAACGCCTCAAGGTGGACGCCCTCGACGCACTGGTGTTAAGACCGGAACGAGAAGCAGCAGCGGCGGTGGCGGTGGGGTGTGGGAGGAGTTTACAATTCAAAACTTACCCGATATCCCGACTTCCTCACTGACACTCCGCCAGGCAAGGACTGGATGGAAACACACAGCAACGGTGAGTTTCTCCTCCATACTTGAACACGAATTTGCGGGTTGTTTCTGTGTCTCACAAACAATACGTCACACTTGCGCAACATCCGTCCCCTCGTTACCGCGTCACATAGCTGTGAACTCTCCCTGATTGGTTGTCAAGACGCGTTGAGCGGCGAAAGTTCAGATTGTTCAAGTCGAGCGGCGGCGGCTGCCGCGGGCACCGCATGCACGGAAAACGCTCTGCCGCCCCTTCCGCGCCGCTCAAAACAGACGTGACGCGACGCACGATCCCTAGAGGCGCGTCCCCCATTGACTTTGCATGTAAACCGGATGCTCCTGCAGCTCAAAACGCGCTCGGTGTGAACGTACCATTACAGTTTGAGGTCCATGTTGACTGTATTTTCTTTTGTTTTCTGAGAAAACGAGCTCGTCTTGCTATATCTGCGTTCATTTTTGTAAGATGTTCATTTACATAAACATTTGATCCTTTTAATTTCCTCCCTTGTTTTAGGAGAGCATTTTTATGTTTCCTGTTTGTAAACCTCATTAGAATGGCCGGTTTAACTCCTTTGTCTTTTGGTGGAAGAGGATGACAAGCTTCAGTAGCGTTATTGATGATGCCCTTGTTACTGAAGAATGTTATTACCTGTTTTTCAAGAGATCCTTGATTTAGTGTTTGCCTCTGTCACGGCCCGGGCATATGATTGTGGCTTTGTTTCCAACCCACTAATTGCAACATCATTCATTCGACTACCGGTATATTGTTCTAAGTCAGCCACACGATGTTCCACACACTAAAAAAGGTTGGGTTATTTCAACAACCCAACTGCTGGGTTATGAAATTGTTAACCCAATATGAGTTATTCTTATGGGAGTTGGGTTATTTTTATGGGAACAGTGTTGTTTTTGTGCAACCCATCCGCTGGGTTAACCTCTTATTCAAAATTCATCAACACAACATGCATCACTTGACCCAGCACCAGGGTTATTTTCTATCGCTTGACCCAGCACCTGGGTTATTTTCTGCTTGGAACGTCATCACGTTGACAAGACGTGCTCCTCCTCCACCAAACTGCGCCCGCAACCCCAGTCACTGAGATAGGCTCGATGCTCCTTGAGCTCACACAAGTGCTGGAGAGAAGTTGACTGATCATCTTTAAGGCGAAGCAAATCATTGAAAAAAGGTTTGTGCACATTATATATCTAATTCATGGTGTCTGTGTTGTGTTACATATTAAAGTACATGTAATTCATTTTTATTCTCGATCAAGGCTTGTTAGTTTAGGTAGCTACAACATAGCTAGCCATTTAGCGCTTAAATGATAAGGGCTAAATGGCTATCATTTAAGCTATCAGAAAAGCTTTTCAGCTTTTCTGTTGGCCATTTGTCGAATGAACTTAGTTTATAATGTACATAACTGTATGGTCATGTTTATTTTGAGTTTCCCAGCTAACTAACTGGTTTGTTCTCCGGCAGGCTAATTTGTTAGCTTAGTTAGCTTAGCTTAGCTCGTGTATGCTTGCTAGCGCAAGCTTTGGAGCGTGACGTCACTGGTCCGCGGTGCAACTGCGCACAGCATTGTGGGAAAAGAAATCGCCATTTTTTTTAAAACTTATTAAAAGAAGCTCTGTCTCTAGTTTGTTTGTTAGAATCTAAGAAGGTTTGCAATGGTCTAAACATGCTGTGTTATTGGATGTAATGTCACACGACCTGAAAGTAGAAAACGTACTTTCAGTTTCTGTTTCCTGCTGGAAGCAGCGTGAGTGTGCTCTGCTCATGTGTCGCGTCGAACCTAAAAGGGAGATGAATGGCCTGGATATCAGCGGTAACATGTCCTGATAGAACTTTCGGCTAGTTGCTTGTCTTTCTCAACATTCTGTCTCTTCAATTCTTTAACCTCCCCCATTAAGTTCATTACAGTATAAGTTTTTGTTGCTGTGAGATTTTTGCTATCTCATCAGACGTAAAATCCAAGGATTTCTTTATCTCCTCAAACTTTTCCTCTGTCATAGATCGGGTTTGCTTCATATTTCTTTTCGACATTTCCGTTTAATTTGAACAAGGTGATGGTCAGGCGTTGTAGGAGCAGCTCAGATGTTGTAGGAGCAGCTCAAGTATTGGAGGACCAGTTTAAACATAACTGTGTAACTGTGGATAAAGCTTTAAAAAATTTCTCCTGCATACTTAGATCACAAACCAAGTAGGCTGCCACAGCTAATCAGTCTCAGCAAAAACAAAAATGGCTAAACTAAGAAAGTTTTACAGAATACTAACTAACATTTTATGTGGCAGTAGCTGAGAATCATCCTTAACTCGTACTTGTAAGGCAGTTTCTTTTGTCATGGACGAGCTCTTTAATTCAAACGGTGCACGTCAACATTGATCAGATTTAAAAGATTTAGAGGAGGAACTAGCTCGATCAAACCTGAACATTTAAAAACATGTTTTTTTTTCCTGTGCAGCGCGGCAACGGGAACAGCTCCAGGTTTATGGTTTATTGTTGTGCACACATCTTGCCAGTCTTTCTTCACAGTAATAAGACGTCCTGCTCAGATAACCTCCTGGTTAATCCTTTTGTTCTGTTCAGACACGGGTCATCACCTGATTGTAGTGTGTGCTGAACTGCCCCTGTCTGAGGTCACATGACTCCAAAACAAAGGGGGCCAGTGTTTTCATCTTCACCACACTACTGCGCGCCAAAACAAAATCATGTTGTTGATAGTGTGAAGATAAGGTGAGGGGGATGATGACCCCCAGCCCTCATCCATTGGCTGCTAGTGGAGGTTGTGGTTTATAAGTTACGAGGCCGTGGTATATTGAGTCCCAGGCTCTCAGGATCAGGACAACCTGTTTGACATTAAGGATGTGGATGCTCCTCTTTGTGTGTGGCCCGTTGGGGGTGTTGGGCTCAAAGGAAATCCTCACCGGAGACCTCCGCCAGCTTCAGACTCTCCACTGCCCGCCCTGCGAGCGGGTCCACTGCTCATCCAGACGGGCCCTGAGGCTCCAGTGCAAAGGCGGCGTGACGACGGGCGTCTGCGGCTGCTGCCCCGTGTGTGCCAGGACAGAGGGGGACACCTGTGGGGGGACGTGGGACTACCTGGGGAAGTGCGACGAGGGGCTGGTGTGCGTTTATCAGGAATCAGACGCCGACAAACCAGAAGCGGAGCGGAAAGGGATCTGCAAGAGCGGTGAGATGAGAAATCCCACTCCAGGATAAAAACAGGCCGAGACGGGGCAGAGGCAGTCGGCCGGGGAGCAGAAAGGCACGGCTCGACTCCCCGCCATGCCCACATGCCATGGTGTCTCTGAGCAAGACACCCAATCCCTAACTGCTCCCCGGACACCTACATAGCTGCACACTGCTCCACCTGGGTGTTTCCCAGGTGTGATGGGTTAAATGCAGAGAACTGATGAAAACACATAGCACTTCAATATGGAGGACCAAACTGACATACCGTAATAATGAATAAAAGAATATATCCGACATAAAAGAATAAATATATAAATCAAAGTAGAAATATAATAATAAATAAAAGAATAAATATATATCTGACATAAAAGAATAAATATATAAATCAAAGTAGAAATATAATAATAAATAAAAGAATAAATATATAAATCAAAGTAGAAATATATATTTTAATGAGAAATAAAAGAATAAATATATACAGTATATTCTTTTTTATTTCTCCTTACACATGAGTTTCCGTCAATAAAAATAGATATTTTGCTTTGCCTTTTTTTTTGCTTCTCCCTTTTCTGCTCGATGTATTTCTGCTCGCTGTTTTTCCGTTTGCTGTATTTATTGCTGTATTGTTTGCTGTATTATTTGCTGTATTGTTTGCTGTATTTATTGCTGTATTGTTTGCTCGCTGTATTTCTGCCTCCTCGTTATGTTAATGAGGAGGGCTGCTTACTAAGTCCAGCTCTACTATTGGTCAATAAACAGGAAAAAGAGCGTCAGCGGGCAGCAAATATCCAGGTCTTAGAATAGAATAGAATATACAGGTAGTCCCCGACTTACGAGCGCTCTGACCTACGAGGTTCCGGACTTACGAGCTGGCGAATTTTTGGAAAAAACGCAAAAAATACCGAGTTTTTCTGTGTTTTTTCACCACAGTTCGTTAGCTAAACATGTGGACACACGTTTCCGATCATTTTTATGCACTCGTAAGCAGTTTTTCGATGAAAAACGAGTGTTTGTAGTCGCGCTAGCAAAACCGTTCCAACTTACGAGCGAAATTCCGGACTTACGAGACACGTGGCGGCCGTTCCAAGTTACGAATTTTCGCTTTACGAGCGCCTCGGAGGAACGGAACTCGCTCGTAAGTCGGGGACTACCTGTATCTTTATTGGCATATTTGCACCAAGGTACAAAGTTTTGCAATTGGCGCGCGCACCATCCGAAGAGGGACGTACGCACGGAAGCCGCAACAGTATAAAAACCGTGCCACCAACAATCAGATGTGAAAAAGGAACATACATTCGGGTAATCAGTGGTATTCAAAAAAGAATCTATCACAATTTGTCTTAGGACACTCCATGATAAAGTCTAAAAAACTTTACCAGCTTTAGCACGGATAAGACAAGACATGTTGCATTTCATGGCAAGCAGGGAGATTTGTCCGTGAAAGTCATTTCAGATAAGCACAGTCTGTAGATGGCTTCAGCTCGGCTCCATCTGAATGCACACAGAGACCTCTGGGGGGGGGGGGGCAGCGAGTTCTCAACAGCTTTCACTCCAGGAGAAGTTTTCAGTCAGCCTTCTTTCAAGGTTGCACAGAGTCCCGATTAGATTAGTCGCTTTATTTATTTTCAGGCCAGGCTACAGTGTACTTTTGACTGCAGCCTTGAAGTCCAGGTGCTGTTCAGGTCCAAATCGTCGAATCATGTGAGGTTCCGAGCTACAAATCCTCGACTGTGCCTGATGGAGCTGTAAACGAGTCCCAAAGCGCACCGCAGGTCCGCGGCTGTCAGCTCGTACAACAGCTGGCTTGTTGAGGTCATAGCCCGGATCAGAGAATCTGGTTGAGCAGGGAGTCTCGCCAGCGCGTTGATCGCCGCGGCCGCCTCCCTCAGCTTCCAGTAGCAGAAAACATCCGCCGATCCCAAAAAGCAGATCAATTGCCACCAATATTCCAATAATCCACAAAACTTCAACGTCTTCGACAGAGAGAACGGTCAGACACATTGGCCACGAGTCCATAGTGTATCCCACCGCATGCGCGTCGAAGGGGCAATCCGCCTCTCCTGGTCCGGTGCGTTTCGTTGAAAAAATTTTATCAATAGAGGAAACAGCCCACGTAAATAAATCCATTTCAAATTGGTTCGAGTGAGCGCTGAAGAGTTAAGACGAGACAAAATGCAAAAGCAGGGAGGAGGAAACTTAGGGGGGGGAGAGGAGCAAAAAGAGATGCGACCTGCTTCGCTGTGTGCCGGAAGAGTCTTCCAACTGTTCTTGTGTGGTACACAGATTTGTGCAAACGACAAGCCACTTCATCCAAAATCTGGACAACTAATGAGTCAGCTTCATTATCCGTGTCTGCAGCTACCTGGACCAGCCACTCACTCAAAACATCGACTGGAAACAGTAAATAGTCATCACTGACTATTACTTTCAGCTAAGCTGGCAACGTGCCTTGATTCCTCAGCAATCCTACGATACATCTCTAATAGTTATTTACTTCCTCTCAAATAAGGAGCTCTCCTAAGAGGTCCGCAGCGCAGGCATGCACAATCGATCTGCACACTGATCGTTCTCTTTCCTGTTTGACCAATATAGTAGAAGAGCTGGACATAGAAAGCAGCCCTCCTCATTAACATAACGATGAGGCAGAAATACAGCAAGCAAACAATACAGCAATAAATACAGCAAACGGAAAAACAGCTAGCAGAAATACATTGAGCAGAAAAGGGAGAAGCAAAAAAAAGGCAAAGCAAAATATCTATTTTTATTGACGGAAACTCATGTGTAAGGAGAAATAAAAAAAAATATATATATTTATGCTTTTATTTCTCATTAAAATATATATTTCTACTTTGATTTATATATTTATTCTTTTATTTATTATTATGTAGGATATATATTTCTACTTTGATTTATATATTTATTCTTTTATGTCAGATATATATTTATTCTTTTATTTATTATTATGTCAGTTTGGGATATATATTCTTTTATTTATTATTATGTACGATATATATTTCTACTTTGATGTATATATTCATTCTTTTATGTCGGATATGTATTTATTCTTTTATTTATTATTATGTCAGTTTGGGATATATATTTATTCTTTTATTTATTATTATGTCAGTTTGGTCCTCCATACTTCAATACTTTACATTAAGAACCAGCAGCTGAGCCTCCGATCAGATTTTTCTCTGCCACAGTCTGGAAAAACCTAAACACAAATATTTACATCAGAGTCAGAAATTCTTTATTGTCATTTGCACCACATGTGGTACATGTTGGGCGTAGCCAGAATTTTTTGGGGGGCGGTTCGTTTTAAAGGAGAAGTTGACAATGCTAAACTAATGTGCCTGGATAGCTCAATGGATAAAGTGTTTGCCTTCAGTCCCAAGCTCATGAGTTCAAGTACTGCATGGTACAACGATTTTTTTTTTTTATTCATTCCAGATTAAAAAAGCACAAGAAAACTATTTACAAAACGGCAAGAAATAAAACAATGCATTAAATGAAAGGAATCAGACGAAGAAAATAATCTTATCTGCCCCTTCTCAAACTATTTTTTTTTCAAACACTTCAATTGAATTGAAAAAGACTTCTGGACAGAAGTCGAAACGTTTTCTGCAACAAATCAAGTCCAGTTGATCCTGTATTGAACGCCTTTTTTGATTTCATCATGTCCTGGACGACTGAGAATCTTCACCAGCATTTTTCAAACACTCTTTTATTGGATAGAAAAAGAAGAATGTGTTAACCACAGCCTGTGGTTAACACATTCTTCTTTCTTCACAGGCATATTAACTGCTTTTTTTATCCAATAAAAGACAAATGTAAAATTAGTTGTTTGAATCGAGTGTTTGAAAAAAAAAATTGTTTGAGAATTGGATTTATGAAATAAATTGATCCCACGAGCTGTGGGACTGAAGGCAGACGCTTTATCCATTGACCTATCCAAGCACATTAGTTTAACATTGTCAACTTCTCCTTTAAAAGTGGGCGGTTTGTTCGAACCCCCCGAACCCCCCTTGCCTACGCCAATGATGTGGTGGAACGAAATTGTGTACACAGGGTCCCAGTTACATCCAAAAATAAAATGTAAAATAAAAACAGTAATAAGATCAAAGATATGAACTAAGAAAAACATTTACTAAAAATACACTAAACACTAATAGCTTATAAAAACATTATGCCGAACAACAGCAGCATGAACATGAGTCTGTGTGAGCAGATGAGCACGAATGAACACAGCAACATGAAACAGATCAGCAGCAACATGAAACAGATCAGCAGCAACATAATATGATTTTTCACAGTGATTATTCTGGTTAGATATTCATGAGTCTAACAGCCTCAGGGTAGAAGCTGTTCCTCAGTCTAGTGGTTCTACACTTAATACTCCTCAACCTCCATCCTGAGGGGAGCAGGGCAAAAAGTGTGTGTTCTGGGTGAGTGGGGTCCTTCATGATGCAGGTGGCTCTCTTCGTCTTGCATTGAAAGTTGATAAAAAAATAGCATGTGTTTAAAAAATATATCAGAAATGTGCTAAATTAACATAAAGCTATGATTATTCTGTATTATAAGTAGATTAATATGCAGGAACTTGCACATCATAAAAATAATTATTTTTATTTTTTTTCTAAACATAAAGTGGAAACGCTGAAACCACAGTAAATATACTTAACTGGAGTTCATTCCTTGTTGTAATGGGAGCGGTACCAGTATGGTAAAAGCATTTTTACGAGCTGTGAACACTGATAGTCCGCTCAAGACTTCCTTTGATCCAAAGCTTTCCACTCTCGTAATTATTCCTCTTATCTGACCGGAACAAAAAGAACTGCCACCTTTGTTGATGCGGTATCAGACATCCTACGACAAGTGTGTTTTCTTTGCTCAGGACAAGAAGTGAACAGTGTTTCACAGATTCTGTGCTTTCATGTGAACTTTGTGTCATGCAGTGATTGAACCACTGGATCCGGAGAGCTGTGAGCCAACGTGCACCAAGGACTTCTGTCAGGCCAACCTCTCCGCCATCTGCTCAGCCAGGTGACTGAAATAACTAAGACAATAAGTTTAATAAGTTTAATAAGTTTGTTCCCTTTCTGCAAAGCCCCACTCTGAAGTGACTGGTCATTTGTGAAGTGCTGTTCTATGAATCATCAGTAACCCATCAGTTGTGACATCATAGAGCAGACATCTGGTCCAGGCTATAGTGAGGGCTTGTTTTATTGTTCTTCAGGCTTCAAACAATGGTTTCTCAAAAATGACACACGGTGTGAAAGAACGCTATGTTAACTAATATTAGATACACGTTTGCATAATACTGTTTACTTTGTCACTGCTCTTAACCGAACAACATCCATGTTACCATATGTTACATTTATGCTACATTGTGGCACGGTGGCGCAGTTGGTTGAGCTGTTGCTTCTCAGCAAGGAGATTGCTGGTTTAAATCCCGGCCCGGGGCCTTTCTGGGTGGAGTTTGCCTGTTCTCTCTGTTCATGCATGGGATTTCTCCGGGTTCTCCAGTTCCCTTTCAGTTGGTCTCTCGGTGCAACATACTTGCTATGGGAATTGCACCCCCGCACAATTACCTGAAGGAATATACTCACGCCTTTACGGCAAGGGGCGTCACCGCCGCGCCAGAGGCCCCGCCCTCTGGTTACTTAAGCAGCTTGCGCTCCTCCATCTTTCTCTTTTTTGCCCTTCACCTCGCTTAAACCTGAACTACCTATTCGCGGGACTTCTCTGTTGCTTCATCGCTCAACCAGAGGTGAGCTTGCTCCCTACACAGAGCACACAGAGAATTATTCCTGCGTACTGCTGGACTAGCGAAAGCTAGTCCGGCACATTTCTCTTAACCCCGAAGTATGTTCTTCTCCTCTCTCTACAGGTTGCTTCGCTCGACGGCGCTAACTACGCCACAAGAAAAAAGCTACCTCGCTAACTCCTAGCGAGCTAGCCAGCGAAAGCGACGCGACGGAGGAGACTTTTCAAGGAAAAAGAAAGAAGATTCTGGAAGGACTCGCTCGCCTCATTTCGGACATGCCTCCGGAGAAAGGAAAGCGAAAGGCGAGACTTCCAAGGAAAACCAGTGGGACGGCGAGCCCAACCTCGCGCGCCTGTCCCAGCGGATGTGGCTTTTCCCTCGCAGCAACGGACACCCACGAGGCCTATCCAATCTGCTTGGGGATGCTGCATGCAAAAACAGCACTGGATGCACCTGACTTTTGCCCACACTGCAGCCTCATGATAGATGCGGTGCTGCGGCATCGGGTTGACCTCATAGCCAAGGCCATGGGCTCTTCAGCGACTCCAGCGGACGCGGACACCACAGAGCCCCTCACTCCCACGCCGGAGCTCGAGAACATGGCTCTACATGACAGCACACGTGTCGAATGGGGCGACAGCCCTGACGTGCTGGCTCCCATGGTGGACCTAACAGTCAAATTTCGACACCCGGGGCATGATGAACGAGGACGAGATCTCGATTTCAGCCTCAGGCGAATTTTCAACGGAGGAGGCGGACCTGAAACTGGAGGATCAGGGTGAAGACTTCTCCCAGACCCCAGTACCTGTGCTCCCAGAAACTGACTTTTCCATCCCTGCTCTGTTCGACTTGTGCCACAGAGCAGCGGACGCGTTGCACATCCCATGGCCTGAACCTCCACCTTGCCAACAGGTCACGAGGCTGGCAGGAAACTATTTCTACTCGAAGCAGCAGGCCGCCACGAGGCAAAAGATGCCCGTGTTCCCGGATTTTCTGACAGAACTAACGCGCATCTGGACTCAACCACGAGCCCCTATGCTTCTCCCCCTCTCACAGTTCCTCGACGTGGATGAGATGGATGAAGTGGGAATAGCTAACGTGCCTCAGATCGAGGACACTCTAGCGTCTCACCTGGCTCCTAAATCATCAGGAACAAAACCAACTCTTCCCAGCAAGGCTTGCTGGGCCTCTGCATCTCTTCTCAAGAAATGCTACAGGGCTCAGGGACTCGCGGCACGCGCCATGAACGCGTCCGCGTTAATGCAGGCTTACCTAGCCAAAAAACTGCAACAGCTCCAAACGACAACGGACAAGCAGGCGGCTGCCGAATTGCTGGATGAAGCCCACAGAGCAACAGACTTAGTGCTCCGTGTGATGGGGACAGCTGCTGTTGCACAAGGCAGTGGAATGGCGGAAGCGGTCATCGCGATCCGCTACCTCTGGATGACTCTGACGGATCTCCCGGAGGGACAGAAGGTGCCTTTTCTCCACCACTCGATAGAGCCAGCGGGATTATTTGGCAAAGCTTTGGAGCGAATTCAGACCAAGCTGGACCAAAGACGCAGACAGGCCGAAGCTCTCCGGGTGGGCATTCCCCGGAGAAGTTTCGCCCCCCCAAGGGAGTCTGCTGGTAGCAGACCTGCGCAACCTCGGCATCACTCAGCAACCCGTGCCCCGCCGCAGAAGCGGCCAGTATACGAGGAGGAGCCCAGGCAAAGACCCCCCCAGGGCCCACCTCGTACCGAGCACGCATGGAGCAAAAACAGGTTTGTCCCCCGCCAAGCGACCAAACACAGGGACTCCTCGGCGAATTGGGACAACAGAAAGAACCGTGCCTGATAAACCAGGTCCACGTGTCCACATTACAGGGTCACCCGCCCACGTGGTAACGGGAATGATCCCTTCATGTCCAGACTTTGCTTGTAACACAGTACAATCAGCTGGTATATGTACAGCATGCACAAATCATGCCTTCTCTGCTGTGAGTGACATAAAATCATGTACGTCATTGCACAAAACCACGAATAAAGTTCATGAAACAGCTCCTCTCTGTTTTATTGGGAAAAAAAACACACAAACAACAACAGAGAACAGGTCTCCGACCTGCAAGCCGTCATAAAGAGAGAGGGCCTTTTTCCCCCTCTCTCTCACGGCTCACGGGGTATTAGCATAATTGATAAGCCCCAGCAGAGCGCCTCTGCAATGAGCAGACGCAGAGGCGTCTGCGAACCCCCCCCCACACCTCTCAGGAAGACAGGTGGGGAGGGTCACGTGCTCAAACCCTAGTTCCATTGTGAACAACGGGAGAGCCAATACACTAACCAGACGAACACGTGACATGTCAGTTCCTCAGAGAGGCAAGCTGACAACGTCTGACAATGGGGGGGCTTCATCAGACGCCCTCAGGCAGCTACAATTTTCACACCTTCACAACAATGACTGTGTTCAGCCGGTTGTAGGTAAAAACAAACCAGAGCCGAATCAGATTTCTCTTCCTGTTTTTCAAGAGGAACTGAGCTCCTTATCATCAAATAATCTTAATGTTACATCCAGACCGAACGCGATTTCAACGGCAAAAAAGCTCAACACGCACGCAAGTGGACGCACTTTGTGTCCAGACTACGCACTTTGTGTCCAGACTAAAAAGCCAGAAGCGAAACTGCTGCGAAAACTGCTGCGCAGGGTTGCCAGATAAGAATTAATGAATCATCTAGTACTGTTGCTTATTTTTTATTTTTTTTACCCAAACTGTCATATTTGCTGCGTGAGGGTCTGATAAGATTAATAGTGTGTTGAGTTTAGTGAACATTTGCACTGAAAAGGGGTAAAAAAATAAATAAATAAAATAAAATTCATGTTTAACTGGCAACCCTGCTGCTGCGGGGTGTGTGGGAGGAGCTTACCGGTGTACCGAGTCGTCAATGCACTCCGCGAGGCGAGGAGCTCTTTATTTCTGTCTCTGTGGAGCAGACTTGACTGGTCGTGAAGGAATTGTCGCGAACACACAGCTACAATGAGTTTCTCTTCCATATTCCATGACTCCGCGGGTTTTTTCTGTGTTCCACAAACAATACGTCACATGCGCAATGGTTTCCGCGTCACTGGTTTCCGCGTCACATAGGGACTCTCCCCCTGACCCCCTCTCTTCTCCCCCGACTCTCCCTGATTGGTTGACACACCAACCAATCGGGTAGAGTTTGAGCGGCGTTTGAAAGTTTGAACGGCGAAATCTTCAGCATGTTGGAGGCGTGCTTTGGAGGTTGACGCGGGTTCACGTGCACGGAAATCGCTCTCCAGCACGCTCAACACGCACGCGACGTGACGCAAGACGCCAGGAGGCGCATGGAGGTGCGTCCCCCATTGACTTTGCATGTAAACTGGACGTTCCTGCAGTTGAAATCGCGTTCGGTCTGGATGTACCATGAGTCTGCCAAACCAGGAGGTACACCCCCACACTCGCACGGCGCAGCTGCTCCTTTGTTATTAACGAGGGACATGAAATGCCCGAGTAGTACTCAGACAGCACGTCTCTCCCCGTTCTGTGCTGATCCAAAACTACTTTCAAAAACAATTCCCCCAGGGGGTGATACACGGACCTCGGTCGGTTTGTCTGGTGCCAACGCTCCATTAAAGCAGAGGACCAGTAAACTGGTTCATCACAAGGATCGGATTGGAGTTAGGAGATCTGCTCGTTTGCATAACTCGCAGCCTCATGACAGAACTCCAGATTTGGAGGAGGAAAATATATTTTCCGCTCCAAACCTGTCTAATAAAGTTGACAGGCTACATCGGCCCTCAATTAACCCTGAGCAGGGTAACTTGGGAGCACATCAACAAGAAGGCCTTCCCAATCTGGTTGACCCCCAGAGGTTAACAGCTTCTGTGTCACCAGAAGGAGCAATACAACCACTTAGGCCAGGAACATCCAAAAGCCTCAGCTTGTTGGCTGAAAAGAACAGGTTGATGGCGTCAGGCTTGCCAGAAAATGTGGTACTGACCATACAGAATGCCCGTGCTGGTTCAACACAATCTTTATACGTACAAAAGTGGCGCATCTTTGAAGCCTGGTGCTCAGAAAGAAATATTATTTCTTATGCATGCGACTTGGCTCAACTCCTGACCTTCCTTCAGGATTTACTGGAAAAAGGTTGTTCTTATTCAACGATTAAAGTTTTCCTATCAGCGATCTCAGCCTGCCATGAAGGCTGGGGACACAAGACACCCGTAGCACATCCAATCATAATAAGGTTTATGAGGGGTGTCCTTCGGACCAAACCACCCAACAGGACCCTGACCCCTGGTTGGGATCTTGGCCTGGTCCTGGGGGCTCTTTGTGGCCCTCCATTCGAGCCACTGAGCGAGGTTAAGATAGATTTACTATCTTACAAAACTGCTCTACTCCTGGCACTTTGCTCAGCGAAACGCGTGGGTGACCTCCACGCATTATCTGTACATCCAATGTGTACCAGATTCGCCCCTGATGGGTCAAAGGTCACCTTAAGGCCTAATCCCGCATACACCCCCAAGGTCTTGACCTTGAACCACAGGAGTCTAGACTTTGATCTCTCCTCCTTTCCACCGGCCCCTGTTCTCATTCAGGAACAGGAAAGGCTACAGGCTCTCTGCCCAGTGAGGGCTTTATGCACCTACATGCAGAGAACAGCCGAATGGAGGAAAACAAACCAACTGTTCGTCTGCTTTGCAGCACCTGCTACAGGGAGAGCCCTATCAAAACAACGCCTCTCACGTTGGGTGACTGAGGCCATTAAGAGGGCATACAGTAGCAAAGGTCAACAGGTACCCTCTGGAGTGCATGCTCACTCCACTAGGGGCTTGGCCACTTCCTGGTCATTATTTAAGGGTGTGCCAGTCGCAGACATCTGTGCTACTGCGAATTGGAGCTCATTAAATACTTTTGCAAAGCATTACAGTTTGGATGTTACTGCAGGTGACGTCACTCAGGCTGTCCTTTCTAACACACAGTAGAAAGTGGCCTTGAGGTGCCTGTTGGTCACAGGCAGACGTTCACTCTAGCATGCATTTCACTGACATTTTAAGGGAGTGAGTGGATTACGTTCCCATAGTAAGTACAGGTAACCCTCGAGGTACGACACCTGCGACCTACGGCAACTCAGACTTACGATTTTATCATATTTAATAAAAATATGATTAAAAAAAAAAAAAAATTTTTTTTTTTTTTTTTTTTGTGTTTAAAAGTTATTAATTTCATGTGTATAGCACTTTGTTGCAGCTGTGGTTGTTTTAAATGGCTTTATAAATAAAGTATAATTATTAATTTTACGTTTTGATAAGAAATTAATCGTATTTACGCAACTTCCGGTTTCCGCTCGCCACTTCCGGTCGCCATTTTACAACTGTACTGCAATGGAGCTCCGGAGGCTACTGTCAGCTGGCTCCGTGTGCCCGATCAGGGTTGCCTCATACGGATAAATGAGCTGGAAACACTCGGTCAACTCTGTGGACGTCTCAGGTCCGGAGGAGCAGCCGCGGATCGCCCCGCGATCGGCGGCCACAACGCCGCCCGACATGCTAACGACAGCAGCTAACAAAGCAGCTAACACAGGCGAAGACACCGAGCCGACATGCCGCGGAGGATCCATCTGCGGCCGGGAGCTCGCCGCAAATGTCCGCCTGGCAGTCGGGGCCACCGGCTCAAAGTAAGACATTATATTTTTTATTTATTGTGCAGTTCTGTGCGTGTTTATGGCCTTAGTATGTCTGCTTGTTCAGTCTCATGCCATTAAATATGTGTGCGGCGCTCCGTTAGCGGTATAACCGCGACCTATGTCAGAAACGCGGACCTACGATAGGCATGTGTTTTTGGTCCGCGAGGTACGACAAAATCGACCTAAGTCACACACGTAGGTCCCTATCCCTGACGTAACTCGAGGGGTTCCTGTATGTTGCACAGAGAGACCAACTGAAAGGGAACTGAAAGTTATGCACCATAACTCATGTTCCCTGAAGGAAGGGAACGAGGTGCAACATAGCTGGCCCTTTTCAATGCTGAAAGCTCGGTGAAGTGCAAACTTTGGAGAAAGATGGAGGGGTGCAAGCCGCTTAAGTAACCAGAGGGCGGGGCCTCTGGCGCGGCGGTGACGCCCCTTGCCGTAAAGGCGTGAGTATATTCCTTCAGGTAATCGCGCGGGGGTGCAATTCCCATAGCAAGTATGTTGCACCTCGTTCCCTTCCTTCAGGGAACATGAGATATGGTGCATAACTTTCAGTTTCCTCCCACAGACCAAAAACATGCATGTTAGGCTGACTGGTAACTCTGTGTGTCCCTGTGATGGACTGGAGACCTGCCCAGGGTGTCCCTTGCAGTGAGTGATGGCTGGACATGGACACCAGTGACCCCCCGCGACCCGAAAAGGAAGAAGCGGGTAAAGATAATGGATGGATGTTATGTAGTGCCTATGAATGTATTCACCCGTGTTTTACATTTTTTATTGCTGTTATAAATCAGTCAATGTTTACTGACGGGAAAAAAGAAGAAAAACGCTCTTCAATGTCAAAGTGAAATCAAATTACTACAAAGTCCATCCATCCATTATCTTTATCTGCTTCTTCCTTTTCGAGTCGTCGGGGTCACTGGTGCCCATATCCAGCTATCATTGTGCGAGAGGCGGGGGACCCTGAACGGGTCGCAAGTCCATCACAGGGCTTACTACAAAGTAATACTAAATAAATAAAAATATGTAATGTAAAACTGATTGTATAAATATTCCCCTTGTTTAAATTGACTGTTCTAATTAAACTCAGAGAAAAAGTTTTTGAAAAGAACAAAATATTTCCTAAGCCTTATCACCAGGAGCTCTGGTAAATCCAGCATCAGGTCAGGTCATCTGGACATTTTTTTTGTTGTTGTTGAAATGTTTCATTCCTCATCCAAAGGACTTCATCAGTCCGAGGAACCATAACAAACTCAGTCCCATAATTGGCATGCTCACATTTTTTCGGGGGGAGGGGGGGGGACTCCAGAAACCATCTTATCATCATAAAACTGGTTGGCCCATGTGAAAAAGCCAAATATGAGACTGAGTTTGTTGTGGCTCCTCGGACTGATGAAGTGCTTTGGATGAATTATTAAAACAGATTTCTCGAGTACCGCTTTCATTCAACCTTTATTTAAACTGATAAGTCACATTGAGCCTCGAAGACTCATTTACAAGTGAGATCTGTTGGACAGACAATAAAAGTGGTGAAAAATGACACATAGGGTTTGGAGACAAAAAAAATCCTAACACATTTTTGATTTCTGCACGCAGATCAAACATATGATAATGAAAAAAAGTCTCGCACACAAGCACATAATGACGCCGACATTACGCAGAAGGGGGAGGGGAGACTCAAAGGCGGGTACTCTGGGGCAGGGGAGGGCTGCCGACCACAGCCAGAAACGAAGCCGGAGTTCTGAAATGATGACAGAATGTTTATTCAGCTGGGCTCCACTGACGTCCATGGAGTAGCAGATTTGGGAGGGCTAGAGCGTCAAGTTTACAAAACATCACAGGCGTGTTGAGATAAGACGGCCTATCAAGGCCAGTCGGGGAGCCGAATGTCAGATAAACATGATTGTTTTTGGTGAACAGGCAGAACTTTAATGGCATCTACCTTCAGTCTATGTCGGTCCACTCGCTTCAGAAATGTCCAAATTAAAAATGACCGTACCAGTGGAATGTGTCTCAGAAAATCCCCGAGATCTAATCATTCAGCCAAAAGTCTGGTTTCTTGAGACATGACATGAACCAAGCCATAAGGCAGGCAGCCTGACCAGGTCCAGATTTGCTGCCGACGTCTTCCCTTTGTGTTGATAGACCAGGAACCAGCATCCACAGATGACAGCAGAGATAGACACATCATCAAGTCTTCCAAGTCGATGAGATATCCAGATGTGTGCATGCCAACAGGGCAAATCGGCTCGCTTACAGCCTGTCTTCTTTTTGAAGAAATGTTATCAGTTGTGTTGAGGGACCAACTGAACAAATTGAAGTCCATAGTTATGATTTGGAAGATTTTGTAGAAGAGAGGCTCTCAGACAGTCTCACAGACAAGACAAAGCAAAAGCAAAGCGGAGACCGAGAGGAGACGTCTGCCCTTGAGAAGAGCAAGTGCTGAATGTTATCAGTTATCATTATTTAGGTATTACTGAGTTTTATACTTCTGGCATCAGATACATATTGTACCTGTAACTATCATTCATTTGACTGCAAAATGAATACGACCATATCTATGTGAATCTATATTTCTATATCTGTGCAACATTTTTAGATCTGATTAAACCCATAAAAAGTGGTAGATTAGCTTTAGGAATACAGTATATCAGCTGCAGTTCTACTCAGATAAAATGAGAAGCACTGACAGTGTGTGTTTCACTGCATATATCATGATATTCTTCACGTGGGTGTTTAGGGTCATACAAACTGACACTGACATCTGAAACGTGTTCCCACGGCTGTGAAAGCAGGAACCTGACGTGGTTCTTCTCTCAGGTCTGTCTCTCTGGAGCAGAAAGCGTGCCGGGGCTCCTGTCAGCACACCTCCTGCTCCAGCTGCCTCCTCCTGAGACGGCCCTCCTGCCATCACACCTGCGGGGCGTCCGATTCCACCTGTCTGCAGCACTTTGGGAGGTGTGTGCACAGTCACCTGAGAGAGCTGTCACTTCCTGTCTGCAGCAGTGACCTGCAGGTGGGAAAAGACCCAGAAGAACAGATCAAACGTGTTTTCTGTGCTGTGATACTAAAATGAACTCTTTTCATTGCTGTTCATGTAGAGCTCCACTGAAGGGAGGCTAGTGTGTCTAGTTCCTGAATGTTCTCACCCAAACACGAGCAGGTAGTCGCTGATGGAAGGAGAACAGGAGAAGTTCATGAGCTCAGCGTGGAAAAAGGCAGCTGTCTGGTCAAGAGGATCCATTTGAAAATACTTTGTACATTCTCATTTTATAACTTAAGTCTGAATTAAAAACCTACTAAATAATAAAGGAACACGGTCAAACACTTTATTTGTAGGAGACGGCCTTCTTTAAATTATTTACCGGTATACTTTTAGTTGGATTTGAGTGTTTTAAGGGAGCTGAAGGTCAGGGGTCTGCAATTACGCCTTCGTTCACAAAATAAAAAATGATCAGAGCCGCAACAACATGCTACAACTGTTATCAACCGGTGGCCCATGGGCCACGTTAGGTTAGTTGGAGGGGCTTTTGTGGCCACTAGGGGTGACATTATAAAAATATCTAATGATTTTAACACTTATTGATATTTTTACAATTTTAGACAAATGAAAAGACCAGATTCTTGTAGGGGGTGGGAGGTGGGTGTAGTGTTTTAATTATTAAAATTATGAACTATGCAAACTTATGTAACTTTTTAACCGTGGGAAAATTAAGTACAGTATTTTCTAGTGTGTCGCACCTGTGTATAGGTCGCATTGTCCAATTATCACCAATAGATTGGAAAAATCCCTAGATAGGTCGCACCTACGTTTAGCTCTGCTGCAAATGTCTGCCACAGGAGCGCACAGCAAGGCTTTTAAGAAGATTAACACTTAAAAACAATTATTTGTTTGATAAAAATTATAGCAAATATATGTCTGAGCTGAACTTTTCCTTAATAAATGAACGTAATTGTGAAATGAGCTGGATTTAAAAATTTGTTTCACCGAAAGTGATAACAAGCCATATATAGGTCGCACCTGAGTATAGGTCGCAGGCCTTGAAAAAAACATAAAAAGGTGCAACCTATACACCGGAAAATACGGTATATAAATAAAGTTAAAGCTGCAGTATGTAGCTTTTTTTATGAACATATTTCTTCACTCTGTCACTACCTCCTGACAGACTGATGTTAGCCAGGTAATCTCTGAAAAAAAATAAAAAAAAATATTGTCCCCTTGCTTCTCCAGGTGGTAAATAAGCATTTCTAAAAAGAAAAGGTGACCCGCCATTTTCCAGCCAATAAAAACAGAGTTTGTAACCAGCCAATAAAAACAGAGCTTGAATTTGAATCAGCCAATAAAAACAGAGCTTGAATTTGAAATTCAACAGACCACAAGGGGGCAGAGCCACATATGGCTCTGAGGGGGAGGGATCAGAATGCTTTGCCTGTTGAAAATATTTCTAACTGCTGCAGTTCTACAGAAACTGCATACTGAACCTTTAAAGTATTTTTTTACTCCTTGTACTTGTTCCAGTATTCGCATATTTGCAAAATAAATGGCAGGAAAACTACTGAGTCTTTCATTGTTTGTACTAGCCTGGTTAAAACCAGACCCTTGTCCTTCACTTCGCTTTGTACTGGGTCTAGGACTTCTCTCATAGACAAGGATTTCTCCGGTAGATTTTTGACCGGACCAATCAGAGAACAGAAGGCGGAGTTTTGAACGACGTCGACTGACGTCGTCAGTTAAAATGGCTGCCGCCACGAAGGAATTTTCATGAAAACAAGGTAAAAAACTATTATTTCTTTGCTGAGAAAAAATATATTTCTTAGCTGACGTTATATCAGAAGTGTTCCTGAGCAATCAGAGAACAGAAGGCGGAGTTTTGAACGACGTCGACTGACGTCGTCAGTTAAAATGGCTGCCGCCACGAAGGAATTTTCATGAAAACAAGGTAAAAAACTATTATTTCTTTGCTGAGAAAAAATATATTTCTTAGCTGACGTTATATCAGAAGTGTTCCTGAGCTTAACAGTTCCTAAATCAATTCACGAAATGGTCAAATCTGCTGGATTTAAATAGTTTCGGTTTGACATTTTCCAAACAGCCTCGGGTGCGCTACGAAAATAAATGATAAAAAAATCGAATTTTATCTCAAATGTTTAATCTAGGCCAACAGTCAGTAAATTAGAGCCATATAATTACACACTGGTAGCAGAAAAAAATATCCACCGAGTGGTTTCTGAGCTATTTATCTGAATAGCCTGGACCTCGCCAGGCTAAACTAACAAAACTCCGCCTTCCGTTCTCTGATTGGTCCATTCAAAAATCTAACGGAGAAATTGTTGTCTATGGGACAAGTCCCAGACCCTAGTGGACAAGGGTCTGGTTTTAACCAGGCTATGTTTGTACAGGTCCTTCTAAAAAAAATGGCATATTGTGATGATGGTCATTATTTTCCATAATGTAAAGATAAAAATGAAACTTTCATATATTTTAGATTCATTGCACACCAACTGAAATATTTCAGGTCTTTTATTGTTTTAATCCTGATGATTTCGGCATACAGCTCATGAAAACCCAAAATTCCTGTCTCAAAAAATTAGCATACCATGAAAAGGTTCTCTAAACGAGCTATTAACCTAATCATCTGAATCAACAAATTAACTCTAAACACCTGCAAAAGATTCCTGAGGCTTTTAAAAACTCCCAGCCTGGTTCATTACTCAAAACCGCAATCATGGGTAAGACTGTTGACCTGACTGCTGTCCAGAAGGCCATCATTGACACCCTCAAGCAAGAGGGTAAGACACAGAAATAAATGTCTGAATGAATAGGTTGTTCCCAGAGTGCTGTATCAAGGCACCTCAGTGGGAAGTCTGTGGGAAGGGAAAAGTGTGGCAGAAAACGCTGCACAACGAGAAGAGGTGACCGGACCCTGAGGAAGATTGTGGAGAAGGGCCGATTCCAGAGCCAGCGTGCACAGGTGTGTGCAGGAAATGTGCTACAGGTGCCGCATTCCCCAGGTCAAGCCACTTTTGAACCAGAAACAGTGGCAGAAGTGCCTGACCTGGACTACAGAGAAACAGCACTGGACTGTTGCTCAGTGGTCCAAAGTACTTTTTTCAGATGAAAGCAAAGTTTGCATGTCATTCGGAAATCAAGGTGCCAGAGTCTGGAGGAAGACTGGGGAGAAGGAAATGCCAAAATGCCAGAAGTCCAGTGTCAAGTACCCACAGTCAGTGATGGTCTGGGGTGCCATGTCAGCTGCTGGTGTTGGTCCACTGTGTTTTATCAAGGGCAGGGTCAATGCAGCTATCAGGAGATTTTGGAGCACTTCATGCTTCCATCTGCTGAAAAGCTTTATGGAGATGAAGATTTCATTTTTCAGCACGACCTGGCACCTGCTCACAAAACCACTGGTAAATGGTTTACTGACCATGGTATTACTGTGGCCTGCCAACTCTCCTGACCTGAACCCCAGAGAATCTGTGGGATATTGTGAAGAGAAAGTTGAGAGATGCAACACCCAACACTCTGGATGAGCTTAAGGCCGCTATCGAAGCATCCTGGGCCTCCATAACACCTCAGCAGTGCCACAGGCTGACTGCCTCCATGCCACGCCGCATTGAAGCAATCATTTCTGCAAAAGGATTCCTGACCAAGTATTGAGAGCATAACTGAACATAATTATTTGAAGGTTGACTTTTTTTTGTATTAAAAACACTTTTCTTTTATTGGTTGGATGAAATATCCTACTTTTTTTGGAATTTTGGGTTTTCATGAGCTGTATGCCAAAACCATCAGTATTAAAACAATAAAAGACCTGAAATATTTCAGTTGGTGTGCAATGAATCTAAAATATATGAAAGTTTCATTTGTATCATTACATTATGGAAAATAATGACCTTTATCAGAATATGCTAATTCTTTTTAGAAGGACCTGTACAACAACCTTTGCTGACACCTTTTTGTCACAAATCACTCCTCAAACTTTTCTCCATCCACTCCATCCTGCCTGGACTCTCTTCTTCACCTCTTTACCACATTCCCCATTTTCCTGGACAGTGGACCCCAAGTACTTGAAGTTCTGCACCTTTGTGACCTCTGCTCCTTGTAGCCTCACTGTTCCACCTCCTCCCTCTCATTCACACACATGTACTCTGTCTTACTACGGCTGACTTTCATTCCTCTTCTTTCAAGTGCATACCTCCACCTCTCCAAGTTCTCTTCCACCTGTTCCCTGTTCTCACCACAGATCACAATGTCATCTGCAAACATCATAGTCCATGGGGATTCCTGCCTAGCAGCCGGACAGTTTGACTTTAAGTATCAGGTGAAATGCAGGTGTATTTATGATGCTGCGCACCACGTAAAGTTCAGCTTTAACAGAACCAGGTAGCTTCAGAAGTGAAATTGGGCCTTCATGAAAACATCTGCTCTTGTCCTTTCTAAGTCAAAACATCTGTAATGAAAAGAGCTGCTGTAGATTCTTTATCCCCAAATTAAATATAAAAATCCTCAAAATGTTAATCAGGTCTGTCCAACTCATGAGAAAGGTCTGCAGAAGATTTGACATGTTTAACAGGCTAAATGTTAATTAATAAAGAGAGAATCTGTTTTCAAACACACTTGATGTAAGATTCGACCCCCCCAGGTAAAAGTTATTCAATAACAGGCTGTTTATGAGTTCTGAACAAACAATGAGCAGCTTGTTCTCTGGCCTTCAACAAGCGAGCTGTTTCTGAAGAACGTTTATCTGGAGGGTTTCGCAAGAACAACAGTTTTCAAGCCAAAATGAAGGCGCTTTCATCTTAAAGCCAAATTAACCAGTGAAACGACTGACTTCCTGTTTGAGCTGGATACTGTACTGAGGCCGAGGACAACGTAGCACCTCCAAACCCCTTAATGATTTACTGCTGGAACGAATGAAGTCTGGTTAAATGTACAGTACCAGGAAGTTTTAAATGAATACAAATACATTTTGAAAGGTAAATGATGATTAGAAGCCAATATTTGATCTCTTTAGCTTCTGTGACTTCATGTCATTATCAGCAGTCTATTAGGACGGGGCCTGAGCATGTTATCTGTTATCAGTCGCAGTTATACCTGATCTTTGTTGTTTTTTCATAAACAAAAGCCTCTGATAACAGAGTGCGCCAGCTGTGATAAATGTGCCCGTCTGAGCTTACAGGTTCAAGTCAACTTTATTGTCGTTTCCATCACGTGGTACATGAGGTGGAATGAAAATATGTACAGGGTCCCAGTTACACCCAAAAATATCAAATTATAAAGTTGCACATGTTCAGACACAAACCCTGACTATAAACAGGAAACTAAGACAGACTGGTCTCGCTCAAAACTTTATTTAACTTATAGGCATTTTTTTGTTTACCTGTAATCGTATTTTAAAACAATTCAAAGAGACTCTTTAAGCAAATGCAGATTTATTTCCTTTATTGCTGTTGGGAAAAAGAGCAGATCATCAAGCTAAAACTGAGGTACTGTTTGTGGTAGTTTATAATAAAATATAAAGGGGGAAGTCTTACCCCAAAATTACACCACACGCGGCTCCGCCCCGCTCCGGTCCGCAGGTCGCAGCTGAGCGAGTCCAGTTTTCACTAACTCCGCTCCGCTCAGGTCCGCCTGGATGCGCCGCTCCAAGACACGTGCGAGATCGCGCGATAAATCAAGTGATAAATAAGTAAGTCAGAACAAAACAATTCATTCGGTGGAAGATGGAGAACAACTGTAGAGAGACTGCTGCCTTGATCTTCTCTCGTAAATGAGCTACATGGTTTGAGCAACAGGAAGTGATGTTTACATTTCAGAATAAAATACTTTTTTATTTATTTATTTCTTGTATTGCGTTTGTAGGCGTAGCGCGGAGGCCGTGAGAATGTTTTTAAAAGGCAGCTTTTCAAGCAGAGCCAACGGGAGCCTGCCAAAACGCACCTTACAGAACCACCACCATCCTGCACCCCTCAATACTGTACAATCTTTTTTTAATGCAAAAACATCAACAGTCCTAAATAAAATGTGTGTGTTGTTAGTCCTTGTTGAGATGAATTTGATTAGTTTCATTCAGTGTTTGATTTCTTCTCTGCATTCTGAATAAAATCATAACTTGGTTCAGAACTTCTTTCAAACCTTTTGTTCTTGTTCTGACACCTGTTTATGGTGGAATAATTACCAAATATGTTTTGAACAA
Organism: Garcialebias charrua; assembly: GCA_038048925.1. NCBI lineage: Eukaryota > Metazoa > Chordata > Actinopteri > Cyprinodontiformes > Rivulidae > Garcialebias > Garcialebias charrua. Next base: position 5,387 of record JBBPBX010008188.1, on the reverse strand, counting down.
TTATCAAGTGTTTTGCCTGTAGTGCACAATCCAGTTCACTATTAGTGATCATAATTGTATGTCTAATTGTTATGTTGATTGGTGAGAAACAACTGTCATCGTTGAACTCAAAAGGCTCGTTACTTCAGGTTCCTGCAGGGAAAGTCAATTTGCCATCATCGTCCTCTGACATAAAACAAGACAAAACCACACATTTACACACACACTGCCCACCTTCACTCCACCCCACAACATACGCGCACATACTCAAATGGAGGTAATATTTTCCACATTAGCTTTATATTGAGATGAAACCTAATCAAGATCAGCAGCTTCCTTCAGACTCATTGTTTATCTCTAAAGAGGGGCAGGATGTCTGGCTGCCTGTCTAAAAATATTTAGAGGTCCTGAAACAAAATAGCTTTGGTCCAAGCAACACGTAGCTAAAAACAGAACTACCCTTTTTTTGGGTGGGAGGGTGTTAAAATGGGAAAATTCAAATTAGCACAGTTAACAGCTGAAGTGCTGGTGGGAGGCCCATCATCAGCAAACATTCCAGGACAGATGGCAAAGCAAGCCCCCCCCCCCACACACACACACACACACACACACCAAACTATTCCAAGTGAAATCAAAAAAGGCGTTCAATACAGAACAACTGGACTTTATTTGTAGCAAACAAGACGTTTCGCTTCTCATCCGAGGAGCTTTATCAATTAGTGAGGAGACAGTGAGAGGGTGAAGTTATAACAGGATAAGCCATAGACACGCACCAACATATGTAAATTGGAAACTAACACCCCCACATACTTGGGATAACACGTACCTGTGACCCATTCAAAGTTCAGTGTGTGAAAACAGAGCTTACAGAAAACACACACACATCATACTGTATGTAAATTGACAAGTAAATTGACGAATTGTCTTGTTGCTACAAATAAAGTCCAGTTGTTCTGTATTGAACGCCTTTTTTGATTTTATCATGTCCTGGACGACTGAGAATCTTCACCAGCATATTCCAAGTGAAACAAACCTAAAAGGGATGTTAGCATCATTAGTCTCTTGACATGTTTTTTTTTTTTGTAGAAAAAAATGTAGATGTGTTGTGGAGTTATTAAACACCAGTGAGATATTTATGGCTTGCTGAGCATTATTATCATAAACCAATAGCCTTAAATACATGTACCTCCTCAAACCTCTACTTTTAAGAATTGTTCCTGCCAGAAAATTGGTTCTGAGGATTCGGAGCTGACTCTGGTCTTACATGTTGATGTCAAATGAAACTGCAACACACCACCCTGTCCAAACACAAGACGTGATAGTGACAAGAACGTCCTAAATGTTTCCTGTCCTTTCTCTAAAAGGCACATTATTATTGCTAAGTGTTGATGTGTGATGGGGAGGAACAAAATACTAGTTGCACTCCTAACATGGGACCCTGTGTACATAATCTCGTTTTCAACACATGTACTACATGCGGTGCAAATGACAATAAATTCTCTCTGACTCTGACTCTGACTCTGACTCTAACATCCATCCATCCATCCATCCATTATCCATCCATCCATCCATCCATCCATCCATCAACTTTTCTCACTTCTTCTTTTCGGATCACGGAGGTCACTGGTGTCCATGTCCAGCAATCACTGTGTGTGAGAGGTGGGGGACAACCCTGGACAGGTCTCCAGTCCATCACAGGGACACATAGAGACAAACAACCATTCACTCTCTCACTCACACCTAGAGACAATTTAGAGTTACCAATCAGTCTAACATGCATGTTTTTGTTCTGTGGGAGAAAACTGGAGAAAACCCACACATGCACGTAAAAAACATGCAAACTCGCCCCAGAAAGACCCCCGGCCTGGATTTCATCCAGTGACCTTCTTGCTGAGATGCAACAGCTCCACCGTGCCACCTACTCTTAACATAAATAGGTCAAATCACCAACTACAGTACTGGATAATTTTTGCACCATTATACACATGAAAAAAAGGTTCCAAGAACACAAAATCTACTCCACCTCAGGTCTGTTACACACCACAGCTGAGAAAACCACCCAACAAGAAGCAACTGAAAACCTGGAAGTAATGACATAATAGAGCAGATGTAACACTTAACAAGATGAGAGCAGAGGCCTGTAATAATAATAATAATAATAATTGTCTAATCTTGTCATCTGCGTACTGTCACACAGTTCAGAAAGACCAGGGTTTCTTCAGGTGATGTGGCTTTATTAAGCATAATATTGCAGATTGTAATTAGCAGTACAGTACTGTACACAAGTTGACCCAGGTTTTCTGACTTTAGATGCAGATGTAGTGATATATGAGGGGGTTCAGATTTACTGAACCGTCCACTACACTGAATGTAAGAATTGGTAGGTTACACCTGACACAACCTTACCATCAAATATAAACGAGTTCTCTCTTTTTAAGGAATTTACCAATAACTTGTGTGGTCAGATGAGATGGAACAGGCATGAAACTTTAATTTATGTCAATCCACCAGAGATGAATCATTTATTAACAGAATCATAAAATTACATTAACATGTACAATGGATTGGTCCTGATCAATTTTCTTATAGACTAACTGTCGACAGATTGAATTTTGGAACAACAGACACAAGTAATGAGATGACATATTACTTTATATCTTTTCATTCATTCAACCTGTATTTAGTCAGGTAAATCTCATTGAGCCTCGAGGGCTCATTTACAAAAGCGACCTGCTACAAACTAAAGAATGATGAACAGCAATGGTAGAATTTCCTTAAACAACAAACAACCAAAGGTGGGCGGATGAACGCTAGGGAGCGCTAAAGCGCTAATCCGCTTACAGTGGACCTAAACTTTTTGTCAGCGTTTTTGTGAATTGACTAACTTTTATAATTCATAAGCGGATTTGTGCTATTTTTATTTAAAATGCAGTACCGCTAATAACTAATTATCTATCAGTAAAAACCAATAAACTTATTTACAAGCTCTTATGCTGCTTGTTTTACCTTTTTCCCCACCGTAAGAGCAGAGAGGAGGGAGGGTTGGAGGGGGGAGGGGGGGCAGAGCGGAGAACAGACTCGGATCTACCATGTAGGTAAATGATGCGTTGCCTGGGGATCCCATCAGCATGGGGCCCCGGCCCCGCTGCGCCCCGGCCAGTCACCTACATTCCTAACATTGATCCTGCTTGTTAATCTACATTTAACATAAAAATAATTATAGTTGCGATGAAAACGATCATTAAATAAGCAATAAAAAAACGGTCGATTTCTTTATCCCCCTACTAAAAATGGACTATTCCATCTTGACATCTTCCGGGTCATAGTTGAACTCAGGGGCTAATTCTGTAGCTGGCTGCGCTCGGTGTCTTCATAAATCCGTAAAGAACCCCGCTGTTTCAAGCCAAATTAACGTGGACGGATGATTTTATTGTGTGTTTTGTGTCGACCATTCGATGGTGAGTCGTTATTTTCATGTATTTAAAATTAAATTAAATTAAATTTCACATTTTTGTCATCTGTGTATGTTTCCCATACTTGACAGACGAAATTGGCCTCTGCATTTAACCCAACCACCACCAGGTGGTGCAGTGAGCAGCCATAGTCAGCGCTCGGGGAGCTAGGGAAAATAGATGTGCACTCATAGACACCCCAAGGTTTGCCGTGGCCGGGGTTCGAACCTGGGTCCTTCGGATCCCAAGTCTGATTCCCTAGCCACTACACCACCTTGGCCCCCTTTTAGTTACTTTTCATTAAATCTGTTGACTACCTATAGACGCTAACTCTGTGTCTGCCGGCTGGTTGTGCTGGGTTACTAATGGATAAATCCGTAGAGAACCCCGCTGTTTCAAGCCAAATTAACGTGGCCGGAGTATTTTATTGTGCGTTTTGTGTCGACCATTCGACGGCGAGTCGTTAGTTTCATGTATTTGGGTTACTTTCATGTATAAATGCGGTGGCGACACACCCGTGTATTTGAGATTTAAACGTGGTTTTAGGGATTAAAAGATCATTCTATTTTTTGTTAATTTCGTGGCCGAATAGAATATATGTACGTAAAGTATTAAATAAATCCTTTGATTTTTGTAATTTCATCCTTTTAGGATCATTTTTGTTACTTTTCAGTTGGCAGTGTAGTGCAAATATTGATAACGCTGCCGGCTATATATATAATATATATATATATATATATATATATATATATATATATATATATATATATATATATATATATATATAATATAGAAATATATAAATAGCGGATTAGATTAGCTTCCCCTAATTTTCATAAGACATTTGTGCTTTTGAAATTGTGGACCTAAAAAAATTAATAAGCGTTTTAGAAATTGTGGAACTAATTTTTTAATTAGCGGTGCCCAGCTTTGCAAACAACAGAAAAAAGAAAAAAAAACTGGAGAAAAATAGAAAGTGAAATGCAAATTATCAAAACTAGCAAAACACCACAAGTTAGATGTACAAAATCAAAAACAAGAACATATCTGCATTGGTTTTTGCCATGATTCCAAAAGATTTTTAAAACCATTTAGGGAGGTCAGGGCCGAGAGCTTCAAATCTTTTTGTAAGATATTCCAGGAAGCAGGAGCAGAGTAGGAGAAGGCCCTTTTTCCAAGTTCAGTCCTCACTGACGGAACACTGCAGGTGATGATGTCCTGAGAGCGCACACTGTAGCTGCACTCACGTAAAGACATGTAGGAGGAGATGTATGAGGGCAGCAGACCGAGAAGTGATTTAAAGATGAAAATGTACCAGTGGAAGAGTCTGCGTGAGGTTAATGATGTCCAGTTAACCAGTGAATACAGGGTGCAGTGGTGGGTACGATAATCACAACCAGTTATGAATCTTAGTGCACCATGATAGACAACATCCAACATCCGCAGGGTGCTTGTAGGAGCATTCATGTAGAGAATGTCACCGTAATCAATGGAGGGAAGGAAAGTCACAGATACAAGGTGTTTCCTAACATTCAGTGTTAGACATGATCTGTTTCTGAAAAAGAAACCCAGTTTAACTTTCAGTTTCTTCACTAGGTTTTCCACGTGGAGTTTAAAAGAGAGATGTGAATCGATCAGGATACCCAGATATTTATAGGAATCAACAAACTCAATAGGGACACCATTTGAAGATAAAATCAGAGGAAGATCTGCTGGGACCGACTTCCTACTTTGAAAAAAACATCCCTTTTGTTTTATCAGCATTTAGTACAAGTTTGAGACGGAACAAATCTGACTGGATGATGTCAAAAGCGGATTGCAGAGACTGGAAAGCCTTAGCTACTGTTTTAGCTCGGCAGTAAACAACTGTGTCATCAGCATAGAAATGTAAGGATGCATCAGGGATGCTCTGACCTACATGAGCTATGTAAATTGTAAAGAGGGTTGGTCCTAAGA
>JBBPBX010008187.1:49918-63183 GCA_038048925.1 Garcialebias charrua | reverse complement strand
GGGGGGGACAATAAAAACACTAGCCCCCGACACACGCACCCTAGATGTGCTGTTGATGTGTGTTGTTGTAAAGTGCAATTAAAAAAGGGAAAGAGAAGGAGCAAAGGCTGGCATAATGCCATTTTCCCCTCCACCCCAACTCTAACCCAAGCCCTTACTGTCTAAATGCATCATTGTAAGTGAGCACAGTCACAGGAGGCGATGACTTCCGCACGGCTTCGAGGCGATTCTGGTCGATTCTGGTCTTGCCCTTTTAACATTAAATCGGATTCAGGGCACTTCAATTCCAGATATCTGAAATTGAATTATGACTAGTCATAATAGCTATTCAAGATATCTTGAATTACATTCTGACTAGTCAAAATTCGTATTTGAGATATCTCTAATTACATTCTGACTAGTCAAAATGACGTCAGATTTTCCATTGAGTTGAATGGAGGCTTCAATTTAAGATATCTTGAAATGAATTTTGACTAGTCGTAAATACAATTCTAGATATCTCTAAGTTAATTTTGACTAGTCATAATTTGCTTTCAAGATATCTCAAATTTAGTTTTGACTAGTCATAATTACAATTACAGATATCTTAAATTACATCATCATTTAAGATATCTTAAATGTATTTATGACTAGTCAAAATGTATTCATGACTAGTCAAAATGTAATTCAAGATATCTTAAATAGCTAGTCATGAATCAATTTCAGATATCTAGAACTGTACTTATGACTAGTCAAAATTCCTTTTAAGATATCTTTAAATGAATTGAAGATATCTTAAATATTTTATCATGTGGACGGCGTTTCTATTTAAGATATCTAGAATTCACATTTTGACTAGTCATAATTACGTAGAAGATATCTTGAATTATAATTTTGACTAGTCACAATGACACAGTTTTACGCAGGCGGAAATAGGTCCGCTAAATCTTGTCAGGAGGACCTATGTGTAGCGTGCTGTGTATACTGTATAAATGATGTGTTAAGTGAATCAATATATACAGTCTATTACTTGTTTAAAGCTAAATATGTTATAACAAGTATTAATATATATATGTGTGTGCTCAAAACAGTTCTGATCTGTTTTAGATCTCACTGGGTGTTGAAAAAGAAAAAGCTGATTTCTTAGATTATTTCTGTAGTTTTGCAGCTGATAAAGGAATTGTAACAACTTCTTCTTTTTTTTTTAAGCTGCCAAATGTTCCTCCTGCACTGGCCTGAACTCGAGATTTACAAAGATGACACAGACCAAGAACAAAGGTACCGGTAAATAAATAAAATAAGAGTGGAACACATTCTTTTCTGTTATATCATAAATGCAGGCTCAACCACTATCAGTTACCGGTAGTAGTATTTGCAAGTTACGTAAAAATCTTAACTCTCACAAATCTGTCCAACAGTGTCCTACCAAATTGCTCATTTACATTTATTTATTTTTAAGTTTATTTGACATATTTTTATGTTGTAAGGGGATCCATCCTGAACCTGCCAGCAAGATGGTGGTGGTGGTGCGAAAGCCCAGAACTGTGGGGAAAAGATGTCTGCACTCCACGCTTTAGAGCGTACACAGGTATAACCTCTGAGTTAATGTTTTTATGCCTGTTGCACCGTACGTTTCTTTTGTCAAAACTTATTGTGATTACCGGGTATGTCACTCGTGTGTTTGTAGGACCACGTCCAGATCCTGACATCCTGGCATCAGGAGGAAAACTACACCGGCTGGAGTCTCAAACACTTATCGCTCTTGTCGTAGATGGTCTGTCAACTTTGGAGCTGGTACCATCCAGATGTGGGCCTGTGCCACAGGGTGGACTGGTTTCTTAAAAGTGCCCAACTGAGAAGTCCTGCGTAGCATCATTCTGCACCACATGGCTCCAGACTTCCCTGCTCTTCCTTCGACGTTGCATAGTCTTCCCAACATGTGTTTTGTGCCCACACTCAGTCAGTTTATGCATCTTCAGTCTCTGCAAGTGTCAGATGAAATACAGGCCAGAACCAGGGAGCAGTCCAGATGTTCTGCAGGGGTACAGCTTTGACAACCAAGGCTTACTGCCAGCTGTTTCTGTGTTGCTTACAGAGAAAGTGTGGAGGAGGAGTCATGCTGCCACAGCACTGGCAGCTTAGATGGTCAGGGGGTACACTAAACAATAACTGTTGGACAGGTGTGGCGTGATGAGTTGATTGATGATTGATTGATCAGATGAAGTCTAAACTGGACATGTTTTACTACAACCCCTTCAGCATCGATGTGTTTATATCAATGCAGTATCATAAAATGTACAAATCACCTTTTTTTTCCTTTGTATTTTTTAACATTCAGTCTCTACCTGTGTGAATCACTGTAAATACTGTAAATAGTTGTTACTCACAAACAATACAAAAATGTGCCAATTTCTTTAAAATTGAATTTTATAATTTGGGAAAATATCTATAATTCACTAGTTTATAGTGTACAGTTATAAATTGTTAACTTAAATAGTTAAAAGTTTTTTTTGTTTTTACTAGATTTAAATTATGGGAGTGGTGGCGCAGAGGTTAAGAAGGTGCGCTTGTGATCGGAAGATCGCCGGTTCAAGCCCCGGTACTGACAACATCAAAGATGTGGGTGGGATAAGTGAAGCGGTCACACCTGTCTCCACCCTCATCTGCCCCACTCTGGGCCCTTGAGCAAGGCCCTTAACCCACACCATCTGCTCCCCCGGGAACCCTAGATATCAGCTCTCTGCTCCACACAGAGGGCTGTGGTTGCTCGGTGGTCTGTGGTTGTGTTAGGAAGGGCATCCGGCGTAAAAACAACTGCCAAATCTTCGTGCGACTAGATCGCTGTGGTGACCCCTAACGCAGGGAAAAAGCCGAAAAAAAAAGAAAAAAAAAACTAGATGTAAATTATACTTGTTTTCCTTGCAATTCAACTCAATCAATCCACAAATAAAAAAAGTATGCTGCTCAAGTGTGTTTTAATTGAAGAATGTTTAAAACAATTCAAAACAAATAACTAATTATATAATGCTAGAACAATTTACATACATGCGACAAGTTTGGGTATGGATGTTATTTTTATTTTATAAAATAACTGAAACATCACCTTAGGATTTTCACCCAAGGACATAATTTATACTCAGAAAAGGCACTTGGGTTTGTTTACAAGTAAACAGGAGACTGTTCCAACATACAATATAAATTTTATTAACACTAAGTTAAAAACTAATTCTAATAGAGGCAATAATGATTCTTAAATATTCAGCCAAGGCTGAGGCTTTCCAGTGGTCAGTCAATTAAAAGATATGATGGTTTAATGTAACACAAGAGCAGAAATTCACCCTCAAGCTGTGATGATGCACAAGACACGAGTGGAACAGAAGAACCTACACAAGACTGGACTGTCTTCAACCTGGAACATAACCATGAAATTAAGTAAACAGAAATAAATATGTTTTCCTGATGCATGCTCAATAATCCAGGTAGAAAAATCTAAAAACGTTAAGTCAGGTCCTCTGGACTCCCCCAGCCAATCTGCTCAGGTAGACGCTGCCTAGTTACAGTGACTTGAGCAGGCTGTAGTAAAGCATGGTAGGAGAGATAAGGTTGTTTTCTTGCCCCTCAAGAACAACCAGGAACTGAACAAAAACAACAGATAAAACTGAGCCATTTTCCTCACTGTCTAATGCTAACACTTGTGACATTTTCTGACAATTTAGTCCAGAACAGCTAGTGCCACTACAGCCACCCAAAATTGTGCAGGCTGTTTGAACAGCTGGCAGCCGCGGGTCCTACGCGTAATTTCTTAATAAAGATATCTAAAAACGTCATTATGACTAGTCATAATTACGTTTGAGATATCTTGAATTGTCATTGCGGATGTTTGACACTTTAAATGACGAATCGGATGACGTCATTTCAGATATCTTTAATTACATTCTGACTAGTCGAAATTCATTTTAAGATATCTTGAATTGCTATTCTGACTAGTCAGAATGTAAATACAGATATCTTAAATTAACATTCTGACTAGTCAAAATGTAATTGTGACTACTGGGGCGGCCATGGCACAGTGGTAATGGCAGTCGACCCCCGATCGGAAGGTTGGAGGTTCGAATCCCACATCCGCCCACCATGTGTCGTTGTGTCTCTGGGCAAGACACTTAACCCCGAGTTGCTCCCGGTAGGTCTGGATGGCGCCTTGCAAGGCAGGCTACCACTACCAGCGTATGAATGTATGAATGAATGGGTGGATGGCTGGTATTGTAAAGCGCTTTGGGGCTCCTCACAGGGGGCTGGAAAGCGCTATATAAATAAGCTCCATTTACCATTTACCATTTACTGTAGTCAAAACTCCTTTTTAGATATCTAGAATGTAATTACGGATAGTCAGACTTCACGATTTAATGTTAAAAGGGCTTGCCATACAGGTCCACCATCCGGCGTCTCGTGGTGGGGGGTGGGGGAGAAGCGGTATGCCGTCAACACTATTTATAGTGGGGTTGGTGCTATTCACCTCATCTCGGGATGTCGTGGGTCGGTGGGCAGAATACTTCAAAGACCTCAGGTCAGGAAATCAGGTTGCAGATTTTTTTATATTCGTTAGAATAACTCATGACAATTTTTTTTAAACTGAGCTAAAGTGACCAAAATATCAAACTGTCTCCCTACAAAATTCTACATTAATACAATCACTTTGCACATTTCTTAACAAATAAGAACATCTTCCAGTGAAAGAAAAAGATTTGTAGGCTCAATCATCCAGGTGCATAACACAAAAAAGGCCTTCTGGCCTAAAGCATTTGATTGTTAATCAAGATAATTGAGTGTTTTGGACAGATGGGTCCTTTTCTTTTGCATGTGTTAAAAACCAGCTTCTGAGATTCCAACAGGAGGTTGGCTTGAAACACAGCAATGAAGGCTACTTATGGGACAGATCTGATTGGCAGGCCACAGACTGATGAAGTTTTCCGGATGGAAGACGAAACGTTTTTCCCTTAAAGAAACTAGTACAGATGAAATGATTTAACCTTTTTTGTGTATCTTCCATTGAAGTTTCAGAATTCAAATGAGATCAAGCATTTTTTTGTAATGTTTTGTTTATACAAGTCAATGCTATTGACCAAGGTAATGCAAACAAACTCTTATGATCAATTTTCAAACCACATGTATAATTCAGCCTCATTTTTAAACTGAAGTTTTATCATACTGTCAACAGTGCCACCCTTCTAGTACTTTTTGTACTCCTACAAAGGTTAAAAAAGTGGGGTGGGAAAAACAAGTTTTTGATGTGATTACTAACAGCAACTTTGAAAAAAAATTAGGGTGGAAACATTTAGCACATACATGACTTTCTGAGAACCTACAAGAAGCTGATATCTACAAATGAGGAAGTGATGTCAATGCAGCTGTGCACCGGTTCTATTTTCTGCTCTTTCATCAGTATGGCTGTTCTTCTGAGGATTCTTCTTATCCCAACATTCATAACAGGTTAGTGACATTTGATTGCATTGTAATTTCAAACGTGATATATCCGTCATAGACACTAACTGTATTATTGAAGTTTTGTGTTTACTTTTCACAGGAATTCACAGCATCAAAACGATCAGCCAAGTTTCTGTAAAGGCTGGAGCATCAGTCATTATCCCCTGTCTCTATGAATCAAAATACAGTAACCAGGAGAAATATTTATGTAAAGGAAATACATGGCATTTCTGCTCATATGAAACAAAAACGAACAATAAACAAAATTCACAAAAGTATTCCATTTCTGAGGACAAAAATCTAAGAATCTTTACTGTGACTATGAAAGAGCTGGCTGATAAAAACACTTTTTACTGGTGTGCTGTGGAGATTGATGATGGTCCTGATGTCAAACAGTTCTTTTACCTCAAAGAAGACATAGGTAAGACTATTATTTGTAATAAAAAACTGCTGCTAATACTACTTACTTTGTATTTATAAGAAATAGACAAGGCAGAAAATATATATTGTACTGTAATCTAAAATTATTGCCAGCAAAACATACTGAAAACAGTGAAGTGAGAAGGTGTTCCAAGGCCTGAATAACTAAAACAAAAACACTGATCTAAGTGTTCAATTTAAGAGAAACATTTATTTTATCATTTTATTGTCAAAGCCCATGTGAGTTTTGTAATCACTGATGGCTGTCAACAATTTTATGCTCTGCATTATTTGTTTCCCTTTCAGGTCCACCCAGTCTGTATGTGGATAATCAAATGGTGACGGGATTTATTGGAGAAAAGATCACTATAAACTGTCACTATAGAACCAATGGAGAGATGAAATGGTGTAAGCTGAAAACCATCTGTGTGACTGAAGGATCCGAATCAATAGATGGAACCAGAGTAACCCTGAACAAGAGAGGTGAAAAAAGATTCACTGTGACTCTGAGTGGACTGAGTTCAGAGAGCAGTGGTTGGTATTATTGTGCCAAAGGAAACTTTCAGATGCCAGTACACCTAACTGTTATTGGAAAACCTAAAGGTAAGAGCAGAAAGTTCATTCTCAATAGTTCATTCTTACCTAAAGGTAAGAGATTACAGATTCTCTGTATATTGAGTATTGTGATCCAAAGCTGGTACTGGTCCTTTTTTGTCAATCCTTGTCTTAGATTTAAAATATTCAGTCGATCACAGTGGCCTACATTTAGTGATTTGGTGTAGGCCTAGAGTAATCTGGGGCCTTTCTGGGTAGACTTTAAATGTTCTCCCTCTGCATACTGTGTTTTCTCAACATACTCTGGTTTCTTCCCAATCGTCTTGTTAGAATAAGTGGTAACTGAATTATCCCTCTGTGTATAATCCCTATAACAGGTCTCTCTTGAAAATGAGTCCTTGTGACTAAATGAGACGAACATGTATAATTGAATGTAAGTAAGTAAGTAAAGTTCATTTATAGACCTATCACAGACATAAAATCACAAAGCGCTGCTGTTCCACAGCCTTGGGGCCACTGACTGAAAGGCCCTGTCCCCTTTAGTTTTCAACCGCGTATGTGGAATATCCAAGAGGTTCTGAGTCTGGGAATGAAGGCCACGGGCAGCAGAGTATTTAGTTAAAAGCTGACAAAGATACACATGAGCCTGGCCGTTTAAAGCTCTGTACGTGAGCACGAGAACTTTAAAACGGATCCTAAACTCCACTGGGAGCCAGTGTAGTGAATACAGAACCGGAGTGATGTGGCAGTATTTGCTGGATTTGGTGAGAAGTCTGGCAGGTGCGTTCTGTATCACTTGTAGACGTGAAACAGAAGACTTGTCCAGGAAAAAGGGGCATTAGTCCAGACGCGTTGAAACAAAAGCGTGAATAATTTTCTCTATGTCAACTCTTGAGAGGTTGTGTTTTAGAAATGTTTCTTAAATGAAAGAAACAAGAACGGGAAATAGCCCTAATGGGAGACTCTAAACCTAATGATGAGTCAAATGTGACTCCTAGATTTTTGACTTTTGATTTGGCCACTGGGAAAAGAGGCAATTTTCTGATTGGTTTTTGGCTGAAGGTGACTGTGAGCAGTAATCACAGTCTCTGTCTTACTGGGGTTTAAAACCAAGAAGTTACTGGCATGCCAGTCACTAATACAGGAATTGGACAAGGATGGCCAATGTATCCATCTGGTATGGTCTAAACGAAAAATACAATTGAATGTCATCAGCATAAATTCAGCATGAATGAATGGTTGTTTGTCTTTATGCGGACCTGTGAAAGACTTAACCCGTCCAGGATGTACCCCACCCCTAGCACAGTGACTGATGTAGGCAGCTCCTTGCAACCCAGAAAGAAAAAAAAAAAGTGGGGGAATAAAATTGATAGATGGATGGGCTGATGATGAAGAAGCTGAGAATCATTTCCAACATGTTTATTTTTGTTATATATACTGTATTTTTTTAGAATTGCATTTGGTGTTACCACTTAATATGGTTGTGCATAATGTTGTTTTTAAGTTTGTGCCAAAAGTGCAATATGCAATCATTAAAAGAATGAAAGGCTTTTAGTTTGGTTTAGACAATTCAACATTGTTGTTTTGTTGTTGCTGTTGTTCTGTTCGTTTTTATCGGCTGCTCCCTTCCTCAATAGCCACAGTGAACTAACTTGCACAAAGATATTGCGAATGTTTTTATGCCAGATGCTCTTCCTGATGCAACCACAGAACACCAAGCTATCACAGCCCTCTGTGTGGAGCAGAGCTGCCATCTAGGGCACCTGGGGCAGCAGTTGATGGGAGTTTAGTGACTTGCTCAAGGGTCCAGAGTGGGGCAAATGAGGGTGGAGGCAGGTGTGGGTGCTTCACCTTTCCCACATTTTGATGTTTATGAAATACGGTGACCTTCTGACGAGACAAAACCTAAATTTTGTGGAGTAAAAACAGATCTTAAGATAAATTACATACATTGTATGGTATCGCTTACAGGGTGTCATCAAAGAATGCGGGAAAATAATAGGGACTCAAATGAACGACATCGTGAACCTATTTAAGTTCAGATCTATATCCAAAGCTAAAACAATCTTGGCAGATCCCACTCATCCTCTACACGCTCAGTTCAATCTTCTGCCTTCAGGCAGAAGATGTGGCCTGGTGTAGAACGAACAGATTAAAAAACTCCTTCATCCCCTCAGTTAGTGGATTTTTAAACAAAAACTAGGATTAAAGACTTATCTCCTTTTTTAACGTATTTTTATCTTGGAATCTTAACTTCATGAAGGATGAACTGTTTGCTTTTTTTATGCTGTACCTTTTCAGTAATGTTTTAATGTATCTTAATCTTGTTTGAAGGTACTTTTTATCCTGTTTTAATAATAGTTTGTATGATTGTGTTGGCTGTCTCACCACCACTACCTGCTGTAGATGAATTGCCCCTTGGGGACCTAATAAAGTTGAACTTGTGTTTATTAAACTCAGACCAGCACCAAATTAGGATGTAAAAACTAAGATGAGGTTTTACTGAAATCATGGGTGTAACTTTTAACCCAATGGATAACACAGTCATCTTACAATTAGCATGTTAAAAAAGAAAAAGGACCTAGAAGTGAGTCATCATTGTGGTGTAGCATGTCATGCTGCTGCGCACTCGTTTATTTGGCTGCAGTCATATGAGACATTTTATGTCTTTTTCCTTTCATCTTAATGTTTGATGCTGTTATTATTTGCAAAAATGTACATGTGTAATTGTGTATCTTGTCAACATATTTTAAATGATTGTACAAAAATGATGGTATGAAATGTATGTAGCTGTAAATGTTTAGTGTTTTATTTATGGTTTGTTTGTTTTCCCCGCAGAAGTTCACCCCATGAATGAAGTCGGTAATATTTCAGTGAAAGCTGGAGATTCAGTCTCTGTCCCATGTCTCTATGACTCCAAATACAGGGAAAATTATAAATATGTATGTGAAGGAATATCGTTGTCTTCCTGCTCTTCTAAAAGAAGACACACACCACAAAACTCTGGAGAAGACTCAGATTCTCATACAAACAGTGAAACCATCTTCACTGTGAACATTACAGCGCAGACTGGTAAAAACACTCGTTACTGGTGCGCTGTGAAAACTGGTGACACTTCTGATGTTGGTCATTCAGTTCTCCTGTCTGTCGTCAAAGGTACCGGTAAGTGTCTGTAGTGTCATTTAAATTCATTAAAGAAAGTTTGACAAATAAAAATTTTGCTGAGAAAATTAGCACATATACTCAGTCAGTTTATTATCAGAAGAGATCTGTGTGAATTATGATGGCGAGAGTTTTCAGTTCCTCATGATTAGTTTCCAGTTGCACTGCAAGGTCAGTGAGACTTGAGAGGTGAAAAATTACTAAAATTTTACATTCTGCATTTTTCTTTCCAATCAAGGTACATCCAGTCTGTATGTGGATAATCAGATGGTGACGGGGTTTATTGGAGAAAAGATCACTATAAACTGTCACTATACAACCAACGGAGAGATGAAATGGTGCAAGATGGGAAAGAAATGTGTGACAAAAGAGTCTGGATTAATAGATGGAACCAGAGTAACCCTGAGCAAGAGCGGAGATAACAGATTCACTGTGACTCTGAGTGGACTGAGTCCAGAGAGCAGTGGTTGGTATTACTGTGCCAAAGGAGACTTTCAGATGCCAGTACACCTGACTGTTACTGAAAAACCTACAGGTAAGGTATATTTTATAACCTCCGTCTAAAGTATTTACTTTCACGTTGTTATAAAAAATATAGTCACTAGCTAGATGGTATTTTTAACATAAATTGTCATTGTTTTGTTGTTAGTTTTCTTTATAAGTACTGTGATGCAATCCTACTTTGTACTTGATGATAGGCTTCATACAGTACCTGTCAGAGTAACAAACCAATATTAATAATCTTATTTTCAGTTGCATCCACTGTTGTTACAGAAGTTGGGGCCTTTACAAGCCAGGGGAAAACTACAATACTTGTTAAAAATGAACTAAACAGGTCGGAAATTTTCCAAACACTGCACAGTGTGCTTATTTTAATATGTATTACAATATTATCTTAATTTATTATGCTTAACTTACACTGTGCGTTAAATCTGTTGCAGATTCTCTGCCAGCCTCAGCCTCATCATTCCTCTGAGTCTGTTAATTATCGTTGTTGTTATTGTTGTTGTTGTCTATTTCATCTGGTTGAATTTAAGACACGGTAAGCCCTCCTAAACATCATTGTTCAATCAGTGTGTAACCCTGTATTATAGTTCAGATATTTCAGTTTAACCCTCCTGCTGACCTTGGGTCAAAATGATTCCTGAAGCTTTAGCCTCAAGGGTCATTTTGACCCAAGATACAGGAGGGTTAAATATAATCTGTTAAACAATGATACAATGTGACATTGATTAGTTTTTCATTCAACCTTTATTTATACAGATAAATAAGCAAAACCTTTTTTTCTTTTACCAGAGGGTGTAAAGACAGATTCAGCAACAACAAAACCGGTGAGTGATGCTCAAATAATTAAATAAAACCAAGATTACCTTAGAGTACGTTGAGGATTGAGCTGTTGTGGTAAAACCTTGAAAACAATTTGATGCACATCAAAAGTTCATGCTCAATAATCCAGGTAAAAATCCAACATACAGTAGTTAAGTCAGGTCTTCTGGACGGTTTATTTTTGTTGAAGCATTTCGTCTTTCATCCAAAAGACTTCATCAGTCTGAGGAGCCACAACAAACTCAGTCCTATAAACAGCACCTTCACACAGCGGGTCAACCAGTTTGATGGTGCTCAGGTGGATGAAAGACGAAATGTTTGATAAAAAATAAACCCTCCAGAGGACCTGACTTGACTTTGTTGGATATTTTACCTGGATTATTGAGCATGAACGTTGATGTTTTGAACCACTTCTGCCATGGCTGCCTCAGAGGAGTTGATGGGAGAGAGGGCGGACTCCAGAAACCATCTTAGCACCATCAAACTCGTTGACCCGCTATGTGAAGGTGCTGTTTATAGCAGTACCCTGATGCATGCTCAATAATCCAGGTATAAACATCCAAAAAAGCTAAGTCTGGTCCTCTGGATATAAAAAAAAAAAAAAAGCAAAAAAAAAAAAAAAAAGTACTTTTTTTTAATGTCCAGAGGACCAGACTTAGCTTTTTTGGATGTTTATACTTTATAGGACTGGATTTGTTGTGGAGCCTCGGACTGATGAAGTCTTTTGGATGAAAGATGACACATTTCAACAAAAAGAACCTTGGACCTGACTTAACGTTATTGAATTATATGCACAATTCCATGCACTGTTGTGAGAGCTCAACCCAATCTGTTAGCACTAATAGTATGTGTTTGTAATGACTCTCAGCTACTACCACAATAATCTGTAGCTCAAAGTCAGTAAAGCTGACATACTGTATTTAGATCCATTTGTTTGTTTTGTTTGTACCTGCCACCTTGAACTGACTCCAAAAGTGAATCAGTTGTAGATGTACAGTACACAGAAGGATTATTTTCTGAAAGTTTTGTTAAAATCTGTCCAGTGTTTTATCAGATATTTTGCTAACCAGACTTATTTAATGTCATGTGCACAATGTGAAGTACTCAACGTGTTGGAGATGAGTCTCCTTACCTATAACATTATATTATAAGTCATAGTCTGTACACTTGATTGAGTTTAAATCATTCTTGGTTTAAGTTAGCTAGCTCTTATTTTGACTCTTATCTCGGGCTCATCTTTGTATTGAAACCTTGACACAAAGACCTATATGATAAGATACTATTGTACAGTACATGATTTGTAACATGCTCAAATCCTCATGATGAATGCATTTATGAAGTTGAACAAAGTGTTAATTGTTAAAGCACCTATATTTTTAATTTTTCTTATTTTCCAGCCTGAGGAGGAGGTAACATACTCTGATGTTCACTTTAAGAAAAGAAAGGCATCTCAGGTAAATCTATACAAACTGATTGATGTGTTTTTCCTATCTCAAATGCAGTGTCATAGAAAAGTCTATACAGCTATTTTGTTGTGTTCACACCTTGTTTATTTTTAACCACAGGGTCTGAGTGCAGCCACTGATGATTTTGTGACCCACAGCTGTGTGGTTACAGCAAAGAAGCAAAGGGTGAAAACATTTGTTGATATCCTACAGCAACACTTTAGTTTTTACTAGCTGGGAGTCAGATATATGCTTCCTACTGTCTTTTAATAGGGGCAAACGGCAACAAAGGTGTTACAATATTATTATTATTATTATTATTATTATTATTATTATATTACATTATTATTATTATTATTATTATTATTATATTACAATAAACATTACTCAATGCACCTGTCTGAAAAGGACATGAAAAGGTGCAAAAAATAAATTGCTTAAAAAAACGATTGAATTCAGACAGAAACGTAAGTTTTGAACAACTGCAGTCAAAATTAGGAACAAAAACACTAAATAAATCAAATATTAATACCATTCACTTGTCAAGCAGTTTTGTTTATGCACCAAATATGAATTTTAAACTAATTATTGTTACTCTGAGGAACTCTCATCAGTCTTTTTCATCTATTTTCTAAATGTTGTTTTTTCTTCTCTTTCAACAGAGTGAAAACAAAGCACTGGATGTTATATACAGCACAGTAGCTTGTCAGAAAGAAAACATTTGAATGTTGCATCTCTTGCATAATTCCTTCTACTTATTTGGACATGAGTTTTGCATCTTTCTTCCTCTTTTCTTTTTTGAGAAGTGTAACATTTTCATATCAGCTTAGATGCTAAACTTTTCAGTGTGAATCTGAAAAATTATTTGTTCTATTTTGTATCAAACTTCTGTACCAT
>JBBPBX010008187.1:36767-49741 GCA_038048925.1 Garcialebias charrua | reverse complement strand
TGGGAAAAATAGTACACGTCATTGGTTCAGGTATGTTGATGACACCTGGGTTAAAATTAAATCTCAGGAAGTCCAACATTTCACTGATCACATCAACTCTGTGGATAAATATATCAAGTTCACACGAGAAAATGTAAAAAAATGGCCGGTTGGCTTTGTTGGACTGTGAGGTCTCAGTTTCTCATGGAGGACATTTGCGAACTGAGGTGTACCGCAAACCCACCCATACAGTACAGGTCCTTCTAAAAAAAATGCATATTGTGATAAAGGTCAGTATTTTCCATAATGTAATGATAAAAATGAAACTTTCATATATTTTAGATTCATTGCACACCAACTGAAGTATTTCAGGTCTTTTATTGTTTTAATACTGATGATTTTGGCAAACAGCTCATGAAAAAATTAGCATATCATGAAAAGGTTCTCTAAACGAGCTATTAACCTAATCATCTGAATCAACGAATTAACTCTAAACACCTGCAAAAGATTCCTGAGGCTTTTAAAAACTCCCAGCCTGGTTCATTACTCAAAACAGCAATCATGGGTAAGACTGCCGACCTGACTGATGTCCAGAAGGCCATCATTGACACCCTCAAGCAAGAGGGTAAGACACAGAAAGAAATTTCTGAATGAACAGGCTGTTCCCAGAGTGCTGTATCAATGCACCTCAGTGGGAAGTCTGTGGGAAGAGAAAAGTGTGGTAGAAAACGCGACGCAACGAGAAGAGGTGACCGGACCCTGACCCCACAATCGTCCTCAGTGAGGACGACTGTGGAGAAGGGCCGATTCCAGAGCCACCGTGCACAGGCGTGTGAAGGAAATGGGCTACAGGTGCCGCGTTCCCCAGGTCAAGCCACTTTTGAACCAGAAACAGCGGCAGATGCGCATGACCTGGGCTACAGTGAGCTCCTGGTCCTCATTTACACCTGTCACTTTAGAGGATGTGAAGGTTGTTCTAAAACAGATCAAACCTTCTTCTTGTGTGCTAGATGTTGTCCCTGTGTCAATGTTTTTAAAGGTGTCTGATATTGTCAGCCCCCCTGTGGCAAAATTAATTAACATTTCTCTTTTAACAGGGTCAGGGTCAGTTCCATGTTTTTTTGAAACAAACAGTTTTAAATCTAATCCTGAAAAAGCCCAGCTTGGACCCCACTGAGCTCTCTAACTACAGGCCAATATCAAAATTGCCTTTTCTTGCCAAAATTTTGGAGAAGTTAGTTACTGCGCAGTTGAATACTTTCTTGCAAAGTAATAATATTCTGGACAAGTTTCAATCTGGCTTCCACAAGATGCACTCCACTGAAACTACCCTGATGCATGCTCAGTCACTGAAACTGCCTTATTAAAAGTCTCTAATGACATTTTGATGGCTGCAGACTCTGGTGAGAGCAGTGTTTTGATTTTATTGGATCTATCTTCAGCTTTTGACACAGTCAACCACAAAATTCTGATACATTGACTGCAACACGAGTTAGGATTTTCTGGAACTGTTCTTCAGTGGTTTTCCTCTTATCTGAAAAACAGAACATTTTCAATGTTTGTGAATAACATACAGTCTAAGACCTCTCCGTTAATGTATGGTGTTCCTCAGGGTTCAGTCTTGGGTCCTATTCTGTTCATTTTATACATCACCCCCCTTGCAAAGATTATAAATAGCTTCAGAAATGTCTCTTACCATTTCTATGCTGATGACATTCAACTCTACTGCTCCTTCAATGACTCAGAATTACACAAGTTATCTGAATTAGTAAACTGCGTGTCCCATATTAAGGTGTGGTTAGCCAACAACTGCCTTCAGTTAAATTCTGCCAAGACTGAAACCCTGATCATTGCCCCTGAACAGAAAGTTACTCGGATCAAACAACATCTTGGTTCTCTGGGCTCCTCTTCTCAGCCGAGCCTCAGAACCCTTGGTGTTGTGTTCGACCAATCAATGTCTTTGGACAAACATTCAAAGCTTCTGGTAAAAAACTGCTTTTATCATCTGAGGAACATTTCTAAACTGAGGGCAATGTTATCCAAATCTGAACTGGAGATGATTATTCATGTTTTTATCTCTTCCCGTTTAGATTATTGTAAATCCCTTTTTACTTGTTTTAATAAGTCTGCTGTCGCTCGTCTCCAGCTGGTCCAGAACGCTGCTGCAAGGCTTTTAACAGGAACTAATAGAAGGTCTCACATCACACCAGTTTTATCTGCTCTTCATTGGCTCCCTGTTGAATTTAGAATTAATTTTAAAAATTTGGTCTTAACTTTTAGAGCTTTAAATGGACAGGCCCCCCAATACATTACTGAAATGTTGATACCTTATTCTCCAGCCCGCACCCTTCGGTCAAAAAAGGCGTTCAATACAGAACAACTGGACTTTATTTGAAAAAAACAAGACGTTTCACTTCTCATCCGAGAAGCTTCTCGGATGAGAAGTGAAACGTCTTGTTTGTATATATTGTATACAGGTAGTCCCCAATTTACGAGCGAGATCCGTTACAACGAGGCGCTCGTAAACTGGAAATCTCGTAATTTGGAACGGCCGCCATGTCTCTCGTAAATCCGGAATTTCGCTCGTAAATTGGAACGGTTTCGCTAGCGCGACTACAAACACTCTATTTTCATCCAAAAACTGCTTATGAGTGCATAAAAATGATCGGAAACGTGTGTCCATATGCTTAGCTAACTAACTGTGGTGAAAAAACACATGAAAACTCAGTATTTTTTGCGTGTTTTCCAAAAATTCGCCAGCTCGTAAGTCTGGAACCTCGTAGATCAGAGCGCTCGTAATTCGGGGACTACCTGTATATATATTGTGAATAATAACTTGTAAGTTACTTTTGTCAGTCTTTTTGTTTTGTTTATTAAAGTGTTTATTATTTTACACTCCGTGTCTCTGAGTCCTGTTTGCCTGCATTCTGGGTCTCCGTGCTTCACCGGAACCGAATCGTGACTGTATGGCCCGGCCATCACGAAATCGCAGGACCCGCAGGCAGAACAGCAGACCCACTCAGCGACTGACGGACGCGGCCCCAGGATAGGACGAGCCAACCGTCCTACGCATGTACGGGTGCAGAGACCGGCTGGGGGAACTACAGCTCGGAAACGGAGGTTCTCTCATCCCCGCTTCTGGTCGAGGAGGAAGAGCGGAGGAAGCTCAGAGGCGGCCGCGCAGCTCTTTGGCCGTCTTCCCCCTTTGTTCCAACACTCGGTTCAATGTGGTCCGACTCGGACGAGGACTTGGACCCAAATGGGTTTTGGATGGATCCAGTACCGACTCTCAGTCCACGTCACCGCCGGGCTGAACGAGTGGACATTTCCGGGTTCCAGCCCCGCCCACCGTCAAACTCTCCACGCCGGCTGTCAGAAAAGCCGGGGAAATTTTCAAAGGGGGGGGGCATGTGTCAGCCCATGTGCTGACAGCGGTTCTGACAGGACTGAGGGGAGACTGGAGCTGACGGAGGAGGCTGCGCGCCCATGCGCTCCTGTTGCTGGGAGCGTGGAAGTCACACGCCCTTGCGCACCTGCCGTGAGGGGAGAGGACGTCTGCAGCTCCAGTGATTGGTGGAGCAGATTAATCGTAGTAGAGGACATAATTTCTTCATACACTTGAGCTAACAACGAAGATGACTCGCCGGGGGCGTGGCAGCTGTTCGAGCAGGCGTGGAAGGAGAGCTATGTGTCACTGCTGCTTGCTCGCGTTCAGCCAGGTCCACCTCCCAACTCACCACCTGCTGATCACAGCTCCCCATCTTCATCAAGTCCTCTTCTGAGCTCTCCCACAGCAGCTGAACGTCCCACAGCAGCTGAACGTCTCACAGCAGCTGAACGTCTCACAGCAGCTGAACGTCTCACAGCAGCTGAACGTCTCACAGCAGCTGAACGTCTCACAGCAGCTGAACGTCTCACAGCAGCTGAACGTCTCACAGCAGTTGAACGTCTCACAGCAGCTGAACGTCTCACAGCAGCTGAACGTCTCACAGCAGTTGAACGTCTCACAGCAGCTGAACGTCAGAGCTCACAGACAGCTGCAGCTCTCACCCCTCCACCCACAGCTGAACATCTGAGCTAGCAGCTTCTCAGCCTGATGCACCTCTCAGCCCTCCAGAGGCTGCACCTCCTAGCTCAGGTCCAGCAGCACCTCCTAAACTGGTTTCCATGCCAGCACCAAGACTGGCCCCTCCGGTGCCAGCACCAAGACTGGCCCCTCCGGTGCCAGCACCCAGACTGGTTCCAGCACCAAGACTGGTTCCTGCTGTTTCAGCACTGAAGCTGGCTCCTACACCAGCACTAAGGCTGGGTCTTGCACCAGTTCCTGACCCACTAGGTCCATCGGAAGCAGTGTCTCTCTCTCTCTCTTTGTTTCCACAGACACTGGTCCAGAGGTGGTCCTGGGTCCTGAGGTCTTCACTCATCCATCTGGAGGCCTCACTTCACCGGGGGTCGTCTCATCAGGGGTCTTCCTTCTAGAAAAGGTCCCCGACGACGTCTCAGAGGCTCCTGACGACGAGGTCCCCGACGACGTCTCAGAGGGTCCTGACGACGAGGTCCCCAACTACGTCTCAGAGGGTCCTGAAGACGAGGTCCCCAACGATGTCTCAGAGGGTCCCCACGACGTCTCAGAGGGTCTCCACAATGTCTCAGAGGGTCCCCACGACGTCTCAGAGGGTCCCCACGAAGCAGACGACGTCTTATCGCCCGCCTCGGCGCCCAACGACGTCTTATCGCCCGCCTCGGCGCCCGACGACATCTTAGCGCCCGCCTCGGCGCCCGACGACGTCTTAGCGCCTGCCTCGGTGCCCGACGGCGTCTTCTCGCCCGCCTCGGCGCCCGACGATGTCTTCTTGCTTGCCTCGGTGCCCGACGACGTCTTCTCGCCCGCCTCGGTGCCCGACGACGTCTTCTCGCCCGCCTCGGCGCCCGACGACGTCTTATCGCCCGTATCGGTGCCCGACGACGTCTTATCGCCCGCCTCGGCGCCCGACGACGTCTTATCGCTTGCCTCCGCGCCTGACGACGTCTTATCGCCCGTCTCGGCGCTCGACGACGTCTTATCGCCCGTCTTGGCGCTCGACGACGTCTTATCGCCCGCCTCGGCGCCCGATGACATCTCGGCACCCAACGACGGGGGTCCTGGCGACGACGATGGCAGAGTTCCGGCCGACAACTGTTCCGGCCGACGACTGTGTTCCGGCCGACGACTGTGTTCCGGCCGACGACTGTGTTCCGGCCGACGACAAAGGTGTTCCGGCCGACAACAAAGGTGTTCCGGGCCGACGACAAAGGCGTTCCGGCCGACGACAACAGTGTTCCGGCCGACGACAACAGTTTTCCAGCCGACTACTTCCCTGACCTTGGGGTTGTGTTTCCTGCCGTTGCTGGGCGTTACTCTGGTCGCCCGCCTGACGTATCGCCGCACGATGGACGACCTCCTGGACGTCCTCCTGGACGTCCTCCTGAACTGGCTGATGGCGATGGGTGACCTCCTGGGCAACCCCCGGATCTGGCTGATGGTGATGGGCGCCCTCCTGGGCGTCCCCCGGATCTGGCTGTTGGTGATGGGCGTCCTCCTGGGCGTCCCCCGGATCTGGCTGTTGTTGGCCCACCGTCCTACCTGTTGCCTCCCTCCGCCCGCCCTTGTTGTTGTGGGGGGCCCTTCTTGGGGGTGTCGGGTGCCACCCTTGAGGGGGGGTTCTGTCATGCTCTGCGCCTGTCAGGCTCTGCGCCTGTCATACTTTTTCTGTTTTCACTTACTCCTCAGTTCCAGTCTGTATCCTTAATCATTTTCACCTGTTGTCAACAGCCACCTGCCAAGCTGCTCTGATTTACTCTCACTCCCCCATAGTATAAAAGCCCTCTTATTTCATGTGTTCCTCGCCGGGTCATAACCATATCTTCCTGATGTCTGGTGGAGCCATTATCATTTCCTTCGTTTGTAAGTTACTGCACCGTCAGTCTTTTTGTTTTGTTTATTAAAGTGTTTATTATTTTACACTCCGTGTCTCTGAGTCCTGTTTGCCTGCATTCTGGGTCTGCGTGCTTCACCGGAACCGAATCTTGACATATTATTTTTTTGTTCTATTTTATGCTTTTATTTTGAATTTTGTACAGCACTTTGTGATTATATCTATGATAAGTGCTATATAAATAAAGTTTACTTACTTAATTATGACCCTTTTCCACCGCTCGGCGTGGGTCGGATCAGATTGGCTCAATTCGGATTGGCTCACATGTAGTTTTATTTCCATAGCACTTCTGTCCCCCTTCTGTGTGCGGGGTCCAGAATCCTACTCGTCTTACCACATGGTGGCATTAGTGTTCCCTCAAGCTATTTACTAGCCACCACTAGAAGAAGAACACGATAATTCATGTACAAACTGTAAGCTGTTGGAGTTGTTTGAAATAAAATTCTATTTTTTTATAGACATAAATATGTCGAGGCTAGCTTTGTTTTTTTCCCCCTTGTACTTTGTAGCATATAGCAGCAAATACCTCATAAACCACACCACAGTTTTTTTTTACTTACAGAATGTAATCACAAGATGTTCATTTACAAACTTTAAGCTGGTTGAGTTATTTTAAATAAAATTAGATTTTTTATCATTTATTTTCGTAGCGTACACAACAGGTTTGGAAGAAGTCAAAGCAAAACAATTTAAATCCAGCAGATTTGACCACTACGTGAATTTATTAAGGAACGGTTAAGCTCACGAACCCTCGTGCTATGAAGTCAGCTAAGAAATTTATTTTTTAAGCATTTATTTAGCTACACTTTAATGAAATAAAGCCGCTCCACCCGCACGCGTGCAAATGGCGACCCTACTTTGTTAAATCCAGCTGATTTGAGCACTACGTGAATTTATTAAGGAACGGTTAAGCTCAGGAAGCTTTTTGCTATAAAGTCAGTTATGAAATATTTTTTTATATCCGTTTATTTAGCTAAATTATAAAGAAATAAAGCCGCCCCACACGCGCCTGCAAGTGGCGAACCTACTTTTTTTAATCCAGCAGTTTTGAGCATTATGTGAATTTATTAAGTAAAAGTTCAGCTAAGACACACATCTTTTGCTATAATTTTAAAAACAAATAATTATTTTTACCGTGTTGATCATGTAAATTCTTTCCGTGCTCGCTCGCTCATTTCTGTGGCCGCCATTTTCAGCAGGGCTCCACACAGACTCCTCCCTGACAGTGTTTCTGACGTCACGGCCGGCTCGCATGCAGCGCGGATTGACCCTGCTTTGAAAAGGTTCCAAAAAATATGGTGCGGCGCGGCTCGGAAGTCCGGTGGAAATGGAGTCAGTGCGCGTCTGGCACGCAAATATTACGCAATAACCAACCCGCGCCGACCGGTGGAAATGGGGCATTACTTACAGAGAAGTAGCACTGGACTGTTGCTCAGTGGTCCAAAGTACTTTTTTCGGATGAAAGCAAAGTTTGATTGTCATTCGGAAATCAAGGTGCCAGTCTGGAGGAAGACTGGGGAGAAGGAAATGCCAAAAGGCCAGAAGTCCAGTGTCAAGTACCCACAGTCAGTGATGGTCTTTGGTGCCATGTCAGCTGTTGGTGTTGATCCACTGTGTTTTATCAAGGGCAGGGTCAATGCAGCAAGCTATCAGGAGATTTTGGAGCACTTCATGCTTCCATTGATTGATTGACTGATGTTTATTCATTCATTTTAAAAGAACAATACAAGACAGTTTCATCAGATACAAGAATACAAGTAGGATAAAATGAAGGGAGCAGAAAGAAGATGAAATCTTATTATATCTGCCCCTATTTCACAGTTTGTTCAACCAATGATAACCTTCAAGCAACATCACAGAATGAATAATTCTACTTATTTTTCTAACTGTAATACATAAACTAGATCACAAAATGAATAATTCTACTTAATTTTTCTAACTGTAATACACAAACTACATCATTCCATCTTCCATGCTTCCATCTTCTGAAAAGCTTTATGGAGACGAAGATTTAATTTTTCAGCACGACCTGGCACCTGCTCACAGTGCCAAAACCACTGGTAAATGGTTTACTGACCATGGTATTACTGTGCTCAATTGGCCTGCCAACTCTCCTGATCTGAAGCCCATAGAGAATCTGTGGGATATTGTGAAGAGAAAGTTGAGAGACGCAAGACCCAATTAACACCTCAGCAGTGCCACAGGCTGATTGCCTCCATGCCACGCCGCATTGAAGAAGTCATTTCTGCAAAAGGATTCCCGACCAAGTATTGAGTGCATAACTGAACATAATTATTTGAAAGTTGACTTTTTTTGTATTAAAAACACTTATCTTTTATTGGTCGGATGAAATATGCTAATTTTTTGAGACATGAATTTTGGGTTTTCATGGGCTGTATGCCAAAATCATCAGTATTAAAACAATAAAATACCTGAAATATTTCAGTTGGTGTGCATCCATCCCATCCATCCATCCATTTCCGTCCGCTTATCCGGGGTCGGGTCGCGGGGGTAGCAGCCTAAGTAGGGAGGCCCAGACTTCCCTCTCCCCAGCCACTTGGAGCAGCTCCTCTGGGGGAATCCCAAGGCGTTCCCAGGCCAGCCGAGAAACATAGTCCCTCCAGCGTGTCCTGGGTCTTCCTCTGGGCCTCCTCCCGGTGGGACATGCCCGGAACACCTCACCAGGGAGGCGTCCAGGAGGCATCCTAACCAGATGCCCGAGCCACCTCAACTGGCTCCTCTCGATGTGGAGAAGCAGCGGCTCTACTCCGAGTCCCTCCCGGATGACTGAGCTTCTCACCCTATCTCTAAGGGAGAGTCCAGACACCCTGCGGAGAAAACTCATTTCAGCCGCTTGTATCCGAGATCTCGTTCTTTCGGTCACAACCCAAAGCTCATGACCATAGATGAGGGTGGGAACGTAGATCGATCGGTAAATTGAGAGCTTTGCCTTTCGACTCAGCTCTCTCTTCACCACGACAGACCGGTACAGCGCCCGCTTCACTGCGGATGCTGCACCTATCCGCCTATCGATCTCACGCTCCAGTTTTCCCTCATTCGTGAACAAGACCCCGAGATACTTAAACTCCTCCACTTGGGGCAGGACCTCATCCCCGACCCGGAGAGGGCATGCTACCCTTTTCCGGCTCAAGACCATGGCCTCGGATTTGGAGGAACTGATCCTCATCCCGGCCGCATCACACTCGGCTGCAAACCGCTCCAGCGAAAGCTGTAGATCACGATCTGATGAAGCCAATAGGACCACATCATCTGCAAAAAACAGAGAAGCGATTCTAAGGCCACCAAAACGGATCCTCTCAACACCTTGGCTGCGCCTAGAAATTCTGTCCATAAAAGTTATGAACAGAATCGGTGACAAAGGGCAACCTTGGCGGAGTCCAACTCTCACTGGAAACGAGCCTGACTTACTGCCGGCAATGCGGACCAAGCTCTGACACCGGTCGTACAGGGACCTAACAGCCCATATCAATGGGCCTGGTACCCCATACTCCCGGAGTACCCCCCACAGAACCCCCCGAGGGACGCGGTCGAATGCCTTTTCCAAGTCCACAAAGCACATGTAAACTGGTTGGGCAAACTCCCACGCGCCCTCCAGGACCCTGTTGAGGGTGTAGAGCTGGTCCAGTGTTCCACGACCAGCACGAAAACCACACTGCTCCTCCTGAATCCGAGGTTCGACTATCCGACGGACCCTCCTCTCCAGAACCCCTGAATAGACCTTACCAGGGAGGCTTAAGAGTGTGATCCCCCTATAGTTGGAACACACCCTACGGTCCCCCTTTTTGAATAGGGGAACCACCACCCCAGTCTGCCAATCCAAGGGAACTGCCCCCGATGTCCACGCGATATTGCAGAGTCGCGTAAGCCAACACAACCCCACAACATCCAGAGCCCTAAGGAACTCAGGGCGAATCTCATCCACCCCTGGAGCCCTGCCACCGCGGAGCTTTTTAACCACCTCGGTGACCTCAGCTCCAGAGATTGGAGAGCCCGACCCAAAGTCCCCAGGCTCCGCTTCCTCAGTGGAAGACGTGCCAGTAGGATTGAGGAGGTCTTCGAAGTACTCCGCCCACCGACTCACAACATCCCGAGTTGAGGTCAACAGCACGCCATCCCCACCATAAATGGTGTTGGTCGCGTACCGCTTTCCCCCCCTGAGACGCCGGATGGTGGACCAGAATCGCCTCGAAGCCGTACGGAAGTCATTCTCCATGGCCTCTCCGAACTCCTCCCACGCCCGAGTTTTTGCCTCAGCAACCACCCGAGCCGCATGCCGCTTGGACTGTCGGTACCTATCTGCTGCTTCCGGGGTCCCACAGGCCAAAAAGGCCCAATAGGACTCCTTCTTCAGCCTGACAGCATCCCTCACCGCCGGTGTCCACCACCGGGTTCGAGGGTTGCCACCACGACAGGCACCAACAACCTTGCGGCCACAACTCTGATAAGCTGCCTCGACAATAGAGGCGCGGAACATGGCCCACTCGGACTCAATGTCCCCCGCCTCCCTCGGAACGTGTTCAAAGCTCTCCCGGAGGTGGGAGTTAAAGCTCCGTCTTACGGGAGACTCTGCCAGACGTTCCCAGCAGACCCTCACAATACGTTTGGGTCTGCCAGGTCTGACCGGCATCCTCCCCCACCATCGGAGCCAACTCACCACCAGGTAGTGGTCAGTTGACAGCTCCGCCCCTCTCTTCACCCGAGTGTCCAGGACATGCGGCCGCAGATCAGATGAGACGACAACAAAGTCGATCATCGAACTGCGACCTAGGGTGTCCTGGTGCCAAGAGCACATATGTACACCCTTATGCCTGAACATGGTGTTCGTTATGGACAATCCATGACGAGCACAGAAGTCCAACAACAAAACACCACTCGGGTTCAGATCAGGGGGGCCGTTCCTCCCAACCACACCCCTCCAGGTCTCACTGTCATTGCCCACGTGAGCGTTGAAGTCCCCCAGCAGAACAAGGGAGTCCCCAGGAGGCGCACTCTCCAATACCCCCTCCAAGGACTCCAAAAAGGGTGGGTAATCTGCGCTGCCGTTTGGCGCATAGGCACAAACAACAGTCAGAGCCCGTCCCCCCACACGTAGGCGAAGGGAGGCTACCCTCTCGTTCACCGGGGTGAACCCCAACGTACAGGCACCAAGATGGGGGGCAACCAGTATGCCCACTCCTGCTCGGCGCCTCTCACCAGGGGCAACTCCAGAGTGGAAGAGTGTCCAACCCCTCTCAAGGAAACTGGTTCCAGAGCCAGAGCCATGCGTTGAGGTGAGTCCGACTATTTCTAGTCGGAACCTCTCAACCTCACACACTAGCTCAGGCTCCTTCCCCACCAGAGAGGTGACATTCCATGTCCCAATGGCCAGCTTCTGTAGCCGAGGATCAGACCGCCAGGGTCCCCGCCCTCGGCCACCACCCATCTCACATTGCACCCGACCCCTTTGGCCCCTCCCACAGGTGGTGAGCCCATGGGAANTTGGGAACTGATTTCTGTATTTATGGCCTGAAAGAGGCAGCAAGAGCATATCTATCAAAAAAATCATCTGTGTTAATTGGGTTTATTGATGCCTCTAAGGCATTTGATCGTGTCAATCATTACAAGTTATTTGACAAATTAAAACAGAGAGGTGTTCCAGATATTATTATACGAATTTTAGTTTACTGGTATTCTAACCAGAAAATGCATGTAAAATGGGGCAATAACATCTCTGCTTCCTTTGGTGTGAGTAACGGTGTGCGTCAGGGTGGGCTTCTTTCACCTGCCCTGTTTAACATTTATATGGACGACCTGTCAAAAGAATTGAACCTCTGTAAAACTGGATGTGTGATCGGTGATACCCTGGTTAATCATTTTATGTATGCTGATGACCTGGCTGTCCTCTCGCCCAGCAGTGCTGGTTTTCAACAGTTACTGAATATCTGCTCTGATTATGGGCTGAGATTTGATGTGCAGTACAATGCTAAGAAAACGGTTGTGCTAATATGTAGGACTAAAGCAGACAAACAACTCTGTTTCCCTGATTTCTTTTTGTCAGGACAAAAGTTAAATGTTTGCTCAAAAACTAAATATCTGGGTCACTACATCACTGACCAGCTATGTGATGATGATGACATTTATCGACAGTGTCGCATGTTGTACGCCCAGGCAAACATTCTGAGGAGGAAGTTTCACATGTGCACTAATGAGGTAAAAATATGTTTGT
The DNA here is from genome assembly GCA_038048925.1 of Garcialebias charrua. Lineage (NCBI taxonomy): Eukaryota > Metazoa > Chordata > Actinopteri > Cyprinodontiformes > Rivulidae > Garcialebias > Garcialebias charrua. The sequence continues at coordinate 37,561 of JBBPBX010008187.1, read as the reverse complement.
TTAAAGCTTACTGTACATCCTTGTATGCAGCTCCTTTGTGGTGTAAATTTAAGAAAGCTAGCATGCAGAAGCTTAAGGTTGCTTATAATGACTCCCTGAGGATTCTGCTTAAGAAACCCAGGTTTTTGATTTGATTTGATGTTTATTCATTCATTTTAAAAGAACAATACAAAACAGTTTCATCAGATACAAGAATACAAGTAGGATAAAATGAAAGGAGCAGAAAGAAGATGAAATCTTATTATATCTGCCCCTTATTTCACAGTTTGTTCAACCAATGATAACCTTCAAACTACATCACAAAATGAATAACTCTACTTAATTTTTCTAACTGTAATACACAAACTACATCACAAAATGAATAACTCTACTAAATTTTTCTAACTGTAATACACACTAAGCTACATCATAAGTACAACATAAGTGTAATACACAAACACACTAGCTACATCATATATCGTTTTTGAGCTTTTGAGTTTTTGAGGTTCAGCAGTGCAAGTGAAATATTTTGTAATGCACATGTCAGAACGTTTCAGGCACTCATGAGAAATTTGATGTACAAGTTTATGCGTCGTTTGTGCAGCTCCATGAACAGTTTTATTGTAATGTTTTCACATCCCTCTGTCAGTGCGCTAAGATATCAGTCGGCTCTGTGGAATCATTGGTATGCAAGTCTTTTATAAGATTTTATTTTTATTATGTATATATTTTTTCTTTTTTATTCTTTCTGTATGTGTTGTGTTGTGTAAGTGTAGACCACGAGTCTGTTGAATAAAGTTGATGATATATATACT
>JBBPBX010008187.1:18723-33701 GCA_038048925.1 Garcialebias charrua | reverse complement strand
CAGGTCTAATCTGTCCTGCAGGCTCTAATCTGTCTCTGCAGCGTCTAATCTGTCTCTGCAGGCTCTAATCTGTCTCTGCAGGCTCTAATCTGTCTCTGCAGGGTCTAATCTGTCTCTGCAGGCTCTAATCTGTCTCTGCAGGCTCTAATCTGTCTCTACAGCGTCTAATCTGTCTCTGCAGGCTCTAATCTGTCTCTGCAGGCTCTAATCTGTCTCTGCAGGCTCTAATCTGTCTCTGCAGGCTCTAATCTGTCTCTGCAGGCTCTAATCTGTCTCTACAGCGTCTAATCTGTCTCTGCAGGCTCTAATCTGTCTCTGCAGGCTCTAATCTGTCTCTGCAGGGTCTAATCTGTCTCTGCAGGCTCTAATCTGTCTCTGCAGGCTCTAATCTGTCTCTACAGCGTCTAATCTGTCTCTGCAGGCTCTAATCTGTCTCTGCAGGCTCTAATCTGTCTCTGCAGGCTCTAATCTGTCTCTGCAAGCTCTAATCTGTCTCTGCAGGCTCTAATCTGTCTCTGCAGGGTCTAATCTGTCTCTACAGCGTCTAATCTGTCTCTGCAGGCTCTAATCTGTCTCTGCAGGCTCTAATCTGTCCCAGGTCTAATTCGTCCCTAAAAGACTAATCTGTCTCTAGATCTAATATCTCCCTCCTGGTCTAATCTGTGTCTACAGCCTTGTCTGTCTCTACTGGTCTAATCTGTCCCTCTTGGTTTAGTTTGTGCCTGCTGAGGTCTAATCTGTCCCGCAGGCCTAGTCTGTGTCTCTACGGGACTAATCTCTTCTTGTTGGTGCAGTAATCTTTGGCAGTTTTAGTCAAAGGTCTTCTGAATTTTTTTTTACAAACTAAAGTTTAATTCTCGGTTGTCGACCATTTTTCAATGTTTTAAATTCTATATTTTTATATTTTCTGGTCATTTTCCAAGAAAAAAACAAAAAAACATTCCCAGACTTTCGTGGCCCCATCGGGGACTCTTGCTTTGGGCATGATGCTTGATTTGTGTTTTCATGTGTTCTTTCGCCAGGTTCAACCATCAGTGGAAAGACGAGAGACGACAACAAACGGACAATTTGTCAACAAGATTTGGACGTGTATTAAAAAATAAATAAAGTGAAAACTGAGTAAAGATGAGACGAACGTTCAAATGTAACGTTTCTGACTCTTCATCAGAATCATCAGAGGAGAAAACGACGGATGGAGATGAATGTGAAGAGTCAGGTCCAGCCCCAGAACCAGAAAACTTCTCAGGATCATTTGAAACATCTTTTGAAGACTTTTATGACACCGTAGAAGATTATTCATTTCTAGCACTTCCCTCACCTGGAGACTTTTACTTGGATGTCGCAGTTGGAAAAGAGAACCCGTCAACACTTCTCAGAGAAAGAGCGGATTCGACAAGACGAGGACCTGACGGGACTGAACCACATTACTCCGGTTTTGATAAAGAATCAAAAAAATCGGGACCTACAGGAGCAGAACCACAGTCTGCTTCTCAGGCAACTGAAGACGTTCAGGAGAAACACGAACATGTTCTACCGTCTGTGTCAGTTGAAGAGGAGGCATCTTCATCCAGAAATCCGGTAAATCTGCTTACCGGTATTTCTATTAGACCGACATCTTCTGGCTCATCGGATGATGCTCAGAATACGAGTATAGAAAACCCCATTTTTAATTGTCCCGAGTCTTCAAGCACAAGATTTGATCCTGATGTGAACTCATTCAAGGTCATTTCAACCCCACAACGCTGCATTATGACCCCACTACGCTGCATTATAGAAAGCCCCCTCGACACAAGTGTTTTTGCAAAAGTAAAATTTGGTGGTCACCAAAGAACCTCAGAAAAAGTCAACCCACCTGTCGCGTCCCTGGACACTTACACCTTTGACAACCTCTCAAACTCAACATGTCATGGAAAGGTAATCGTGAAAGCACAGGGAAGAGAAACATTTGACAGACCAATGAGGGTGCATCACTATCCAGGTCCAGTGTCTAACTCTTCATCTTCATCATGGGAGGACAAATTCAGATCAGTCAAGCTCAATGAATGGAAACCAGAAGTCGCCACAGAGACTGACGGCACTGAAGAAGATGACGACAACACTGACTCTTTCTCAGAGCTGTCTAATGAGGATATGGATTTATATGAAACAGCTGAAGCCGTGAAGTCCCCCATCAATCTTCACCTTGTCCAAGCTTCAGGTTCTGGTTTCAGTAGAACCCACGTTGGACCCCCTCGTTCTCGCAGCTGCCCCTCAGTTACTCAGGAAACGTCTGCAGACATCAACGTCTCAACCAGAGCTGTGAGCTTACCAAACATGAAGAGCAGCTTTGAGGAGTTCACACCTGACTTCACTGAGGATGAAGATGATGAAGTCTTCATGTTCCAGTGCTCTGGTCCAGGCCTGTACCGGTGCAGAGAGACGGGCCTGGTGTTTGACATGAAGGCAGAAGGAGACGTGTTTTACAGACGGTTCCTTGGAACAGAAGATTACTGAGCCAACACCACAAGAAGCCTGCAGGACCTCTGTTTGACCTCACGTGTCCGCAGTGGTCTGTGGCTCGGCTTCATCTCCCGCACTGTGAGGTCCGGTCCACAGGTGGAGGTGACCACCTGTCAGTGGCTCATATAGACAACGACGACCTGGAGCTCCTCAGACCTGAGAGGATCACAGAAACTCACGTCGTCGTAAACGTCACAGGGTTCTCTGCTTTTGGTAACGTCAAGGATGAAGACTCTCCTCCTCCTGACCAGGTCCGAGCGCTGGTCTGCTCTTCTACAAGCTCCCGGCTGAACCTGATGATGAATACCTGATGAACGTGCTGCTGCTGCCCAGAAATGTTGCTGTCAGAGATGTGCTGCGCTTCAGGAAGAAACTGGACAGAGATGAGACATTTCTGGAGGCACCGCCTCACTGTAAGCTGCAGCCTCAGCAGGTCTACAGTCTGTCCACCGGTTCTGGACACGACTCGGTTCTGGTTCAGCCAACAGAAGCCGAGTTTGACCAGGAGTACTACGACAACTACCTCCCAACATTCCAGGTGGTTTACAAAACCCTGATGAAACACATGAAGCTGTCTCTAAGGGACAGCAGCTCCACCAGCGTCTGGGAGAGACGAGTCTGTCTGTCCTCCTCTGGAACCAACCGGTCCTGCGGGTCGACCCGTCAGAACCATCGTCCTGACGAGCAGCTGTCAGAGACGCGGATCAGCTTCATCGACGGGGTCTCGGGTCCGGTTCTGCAAAGTCTTCTGGACAAACTGCTGGAGAGTAAAGTTCTGAGTGATTCTGAGAGGGAGGCAGCAGAGGCGGAGAGGAACCGGAGAGACAAAGCTCGGTTTGTGATCGACACCGTGAGGAGAAAAGGTGAAGCTGCCGGGTCAGAGATGATCCAGTACCTCTGTGAGCTCGACCCGTTCCTCTCTGAACATCTGGGGCTCATGTGAGGAACCACACAGATTCTGCTAATCCGGACCTTGAGGGTCACTGAGGTCAAGAACAGATGTTGAATGCAGATTTTAAACATTATTAATTTGATTAATCTTCTATATCCTGCTGGATTTGAGCACCAGTGACTCCCGCTACCTGGAACGGAAGAAGCAGAGTAAAAGATGATGGATGTTTTCATACAAACCATTTTAACCAAAATATATATTTTTGTGTTTGTTTTTTTTATTCTGATTTCATTTTGTTAATCACAGTTTAAAATATGTTGTCACATTTTGTGTACTAAAAGTATGAGGTAACACTGGAATTTTATTTTAGTTTTAGGATACACATTTATAAGATATTAAATCATAACTGTGGGATGACTAAATTATGGTTTGAAATACTATTTCTTATTTTTGGAGATATTGAGTCTTATTTATGAGGTACCAAGTAATAACTGTGTGGTACACATAAAAAAAACAAAGAAGGACAGATGATGGTGGATTTTGCCAAGAGAATGGAAATGGCTGTAGTGTAATAATATACGCAGGGGGTCAGTTTTACTGATTTACCTATACTTAGATGTAAATTTGAGCAGGGTTTAGACTGACACAAAAATACATCAATAATTCACTGGTTCTCACTTTTTCAGATTACTGTATATTATAATTCTGTGACTTGGTGATGAGATGTAAAGACATGAAACATTAACTTATGTTGAAACAGCAGAACTGAATCATTTAATTAACAAATCGTTAAATTACGTCACACATTTATACATGGCTTGATCAATTAGAATTTCCTATAATCTGAAAAAGTGAGAACCCGTGAATTATTGATGTATTTTTATACATAATGGTGGCTCGTTACAGGTCTCTGAAGGATTAATATTAATATTTCTGTGCTCAAAAAACATGTTGGCATTTGATGCCCAATTTTTAATGACTCTGAAAATATGATTTCTTTTGGTTGAAAAATGGTCAGAACGATTGCAGAACTGCAGTTATTGTCATTTGATGCTGGGAAATTGTATTCAACTTTTAAAACGCTATGTGATGCTTTTGGTGATGAATTGTTACTTGTTTGTGTGAAAGTCTGATGACGTTTCACAAGCTGGGGTAATCTCATCGTTAAATGACCTTTGTGTCGTGTTTAAAAGCTATTTCTACATCTGCAAAGATCTTGTGTGTGGTATTCTACATTTTAGACAGAAATAAAACAGTATCCTGCTCTGAAACTTGTTATCAGCTGCGGTTCTGACGGTTCTGTTGCCGGCCCGGTTCTTATAAGTGCCTTAAGTGATATCCTACAGTAGTCAACACCTATTTCCAAAAGGAGGAACATAGTGACCTACAGTATAAAAGTGGAGGAAGGAGTACGCAGGTCGACTACATTCTGTGTAGAAGAGGAAACCTGTTGGAGACTGTAAGGTTGTGGCAGGGGAGAGCGTGGCCAGACGGCATCGGATGGTTGTGTGTAGAATGACTGTTGTGAAAAAGAGAAAGAAGAGTAAAACCAGAGAAGACCAAACGGTGGAATCTGAGGAAAGAAGAATGTTGTGAGGAGTTCAGAGTGAAGCTGTACAGTTAAAAGCTCTGGGTGGTAAGAAAGTTTTAAAAGAAAGTCTCAGTTCATGTCTCGGATCTTACTACTGTTTTTCCTTTACAGTTTGTATTTTTATTGGATGTAACTGGGACCCTATGTACATAGTTTCATTCCACCTCATGTACCACATGTGATGTGAATGACAATGACAATTCTTGAATCCTTGAAAGAGCTTCCAAATGACTGGACTACTACAGCAACAGTAATTAGAGGGACAGGTAGGAAAGTACTTGGTGTGTCATCTAAAGCAGAGAGTCAGTTTCGTTAATAATTAAGTTGATAATCCGAACAACTCTACTGAAGGATTTCAACAAAAGGCAAGGCACGGGGGAGCCGGCCCATCCCGCAGACGAAACGAGAGGATACGCCATGGTTTCCGATGGAACGGTGAGCGTCTCGCTCTCTGTGTGCTCTGAGGGAATGTGAAGAATCTGGATTAAATTGGAGTTACGATGGCAGCGCTTTGCTTTTTTGGCGTTTTGTGGAGCACTGGCCTATCGGCAAATGAGGGAGAGATTCAGCAGGACCTAATGCTGGAGCACCCGATCTGATCTGCGCCGTGACCTCGGAAATCAGCTGTTTACGAGCTAATCCGGAAGGTGAACACGATCTCTGAGGATCGCAGATCATCCGCTCGGATTGGGACTCTGGACGCTGTTGGTCAACATCTAAGGGCCACAGCTTGGATCAGTGGAAAAAGTCCCGAATTGGACCATATCAGAGTTGCCCAGCAGGACTCAAGGCTGAAGGAAATTATACTGTCTGCCTGAAGTGAAAAATATTTGTAATCCTTATCTGACTTACCCTAAACAGCCTTGGAAAAGGCTGGATATCAAATTTCTCCTGAGACGTGTTTTACTGAGGCAAACAGCTGCACCTACCGCTACCCCCCCCCCCCGGAGAACTTTTCTATGAGCGTTATCGGAGGCCGGCTGGTTACATCTCAGAACTGTTTGCTATCTGGAATGTCTCATGGACAGAAATCTCACTGCCTCAGTCTCAAAATGCAACATGTGATTGTCTTAAATGTGCTTCTGGTATAGTTTTTTCTGATGTGTCATGAAAGACAAAATGTGATGTATCTTTTTTTAATACCAACGCTGTGACCCTCATGGTTCTTTCCTTGTTTTCACACCTTTGACCTTCATCCCGATACGGATGGGAGAGGCCGCGCTGAAGAACAATGTGATATAATTTTCATAATTTTCATTTTCATACTTTTATACTACTATGCAAAAACTCAGGACAGTGTTACATTTTTACTATTTTATGCTTATGTTTATTAAATGTGTCAGTGTTTTAGTGTTTATATGGTTACTGTTGCACCGAGGGACTGAGAGAAACGCAATTTCAATCCTGTGTATGTCCTGTACATATTACAGTTCTGACAATAAAATTGACTTTGACTTTTGACTTAATGTCTCATGTGGTCTGATAGCAGCAGCTTCACACACTCGCCCCCTTCAGGATGACTGTGCGTACATATTCATGCTGTACTGGTGCAAACTTGTGCAATGTTAATAAAAGTACTCTGACTCTGACAATGAAGATCTGGGAGAGAGCTGTGGAAGTTAGACTTAGACGACAGGTGACTATTTACGAGCAGCAGTGTGGTTTCATGTCAAGAAAGAGCACCACAGATGCCATCTTTGCTTCAAGGATGCTGACGAACTAGTACAGAGAGGGCCAGATAGAACTCCATTGAGTCTTTGAGGATTTAGAAAAAGCATATGACAGGGTGCCGAGGGAGGAGGTGTGGAGTGGTAGAAAACCATCAAATCTCTCTCAGGCAGCTCCTAATCATCTGACCTCCCACCACAACTTCTTGTTAACTCTGTTCCTGTGTCAAATAAGCACGAGATCCTGAAAAGTTTCAACATTCTATTGCTTCTAGTTCTTTATTTGGCACAGTTACTAATGGAAAATCAGCCACTTCCCCTAAAAGTCAAACATCTACAAACGACATCTCTCCTACAAGTCAATCTTCAGTAAATCACACCTTTTTTTTTTTCTCTTTCCCCGTTCTCAGTTAGTGAAGTTAATAAACTCTTAAAAAAATCTGCAGGTCCAGATGAACTTCCAACCTATTCTTAAGGCTGGCTGCTCATATCATTTCAGTCCCTGTGACCCACATCTTTAATCTGTCCATAAGACAAAACTCCATTCCGGATGCTTGGAAAACAGCCTTTGTTCTTCCTTTGCTGAAGGGAGGTGACCCCACCTTACTGAACAACTATCGACCGATCTCTAAACTCTGCATTTTAGCCAAGGTTCTAGAAAAACAGATAACCTCTCAGATCAAAAATTATTTGGACTCATTTAACATCTTACCTCTTCATCAATCTGGTTTCAGGAAACAACACAGCACAACGACTGCTTCACTGAAGGTTCTTAATGATGTTGTTGAAGCATTGGATGCTAAGGATTATTGTGCTGCACTTTTCTTAGACCTGTCTAAAGCTTTTGACACTGTGGATCATAACATCTTGTGTCATAAGCTCTCAGAAATCGGTTTCTCAGATCACACCATTGGTTGGTTCTCTATCTTTCCAGTCGGAGGGAATGTGTTCAACATAATGGTACTTCCCCCAGTTATTCAACAGTCAACAATGGTGTACCACAAGGCTCAGTCTTAGGACCCACCCTCTTTACAATCTACATAGGTAATGTAGGTCAGAACATCCCTGATACATCCTTACATCTCTATGCTGATGACACAGTTGTTTATTGTCGAGCTAAAACAGTTGCTAAGGCTTTCCAGCTTTTGACATCATTCAGTCAGATTTGTTCCATCTCAAACTTGTCCTAAATGCTGAAAAAACCAAAGGGATTCTTTTTTTCAAATAGGAAGTCGGTCCCAGCAGTTCTTCCTCTGATTTTATCCTCAAATGGTGTCCCTATGAGTTTGTTGATTCCTATAATTATTTGGGTATCCTGGTCGATTAGCATCTCTCTTTTAAACTCCACGTGGAAATCCTAGTAAAGAAATTGAAAGTTAAACTGGGTTTCTTTTTCAGAAACAGATCATGTCTAACACTGAATGCTAGGAAACGCCTTGTATCTGTGACTTTCCTTCCCATCATTGATTACAGTGACATTATCTACATGAATGCTCCTACAAGCACCCTGCAGATGTTAGATGCTGTCTATCATGGTGCACTAAGATTCATAACTGGCTGTGATTATCGTACCCACCACTGCACCCTGTATTCACTGGTTAACTGGACGTCATTAACTTCACTAAGACTCTTCCACTGGTACATTTTCATCTTTAAATCTCTTCTTGGTCTGCTGCCTTCATACATCTCCACCTACATGTCTCTGCGTGAGTGCAGCTACAGCGTGCGCTCTCAGGACATGATTACCTGCAGTGTTCCGTCAGTGAGGACTGAACTTGGCCAAAGGGCCTTCTTCTACTCTGCTTCTGTTTCCTAGAATATCTTGCAAAAAGATCTGAAGCTCTCAACCTTGACTTCTCTAAATGGCTTTAAGAACCTGTTGGAATCCTGGCAAGAACCAATGCAGATATGTTCCTGATTTTAGTTTTCTACACTGCCTTATAATCCAGCGGTTTTTTACCTCCTGCTACTTTTCCTTTTGGTTGCCATTTTATTTTGATTTGTAAAAAAAAAAAAAAATGTGTATGCTTCTTTTATGACTGTCATTATTATTCACTCTTGTCATTGTTAATAAATCAGGTCTCTCTCTTGTAAATGAGTCCCCGAGGCTCAATGGGATTAACCTGTCTAAACGTTGAATGAGTGTTAGACTGGTACAGGACATGCATGAGGACAGCATGACAGTGCGATGTGCTGTACCGACAGATAGCTTCAAGGTGGAGGTGTGAGTGCATCAAGGATCGGCTCTGAGCCCCTTGCTCTGGTGATGGACCGACTAACAGATGAGGTCATTGTATAAAATAAATTATTTTAAAAAATTTAGCACCTGCTGCAGCAGATTGGGGGACGAGCTGTCCATTCGGAGCATCAGGATATTTCCCGGTGGCCTGGGGGTTCGCCGAGGGGGACTAAAGGCTCGATTCCGGTCACACTTGATTATTTAAAATAAAGCTGCTCATGCAGCCTGGATTGATTATTTAAACTTTTACAGTACAGTATTTAAATTTAAACTATTTATACAGAAGGAGGGAGATTGGGAGTGATGAGCACGAGTGTGATTGCAGCGGAGACGTGGGCGTGGCAGAGAGCCGCAGGTGGCAGAGTGGAGAGCATGATATGCTGTAGGAGGGAGCTTCTCCCTGCACCTGTGGGCCGCACACAGGTGCAGCAGGGGCTAAATCATTTAAAATAACTTATTTTAAATAAACTATACACACCACTTGTGCAGCTCATCCATGTCATGTCCAATCTTTGAAAAACCGTGAAAGAGCGAGTTCACAAAAGTCAAACCGCAACGTAGCAAGGGACTACTGTAATTGGTATTTGCTCCTTATACCTCTACAAACTGACTGAAAGTTGGTGGATGAGGAAATTTATCCTATAAAATGAAAATAATTAAAAAACAATCTTCACTTTATGTTGACCTTTCTACAACCAACCATTCAGCTATTTACAAAGTTTACTTCAAAACGCCCATTTTAATTTGAAAGAGCTTATATTTTTACAGTGATACTAAGAAAATGTATATTTGATTGTAACAAATCAAAGCAGGTTAAAATCCTGATTATCCTTGAGTTTACACTGAATAAAAGTGTTCCTGACACACAGAAACACATTACAGGGGGTCCCCGACTTACGAGCGAGTTCCGTTCGTTCGACTATCTCGTAAACCGAAAATCTCGTACGTCGGAACACGAAACAAGTGTTCTAGTAAGTCCGGATTATCGGTCGTAAGTCGGAAAATTTATGCTAGCTCTACTACGAACACTCGTTTTTCATCACAAAGATTCATACTAGTTCATAAACATGCTCAGAAACTTGTTTACAAACGGTTAGCTAACACACTTTCATCTAAAAACACATAACACACTTACTGCATATGCCACTTTTGCCTCTATACCAACATCAACTACTACCTCATACATATACTGTGTACATTAACTCATATGCTGCTTTGCCACTCTTTGCAAATGTCAATGCTAGAACCTTCAGTTTATTTTATAGATATACTTTTTATACTTTTTTATACTACTATGCAAAAACTCAGGACAGTATTACACTTTTATTATTTCATTTTATGCTTATGTTCATTAAATGTTTAGTGTTTTAGTGTTGGTGTAAATTTTCATACTTTTATACTACTATGCAAAAACTCAGGACAGTGTTACATTTTTACTATTTTATGCTTATGTTTATTAAATGTTTCAGTGTTTAAATGGTTACTGTTGAAGCAAACACGAGGGAGCCACCAGATTGTGTCTTTAAACACATACGGTGCCTCCCAGATGTAAAGGATTTTATCAGGGGTCAGTATTAAGCTGACCTCTTTACCTTAATTAATTTACTTATTCAGATTGAATAGTAATTTCACGGATTCTTTTCTTTTTCAGTTTACCCAATATTTCTGTGATCTTTATGATGGATAAGTAAAACAGAAGCCATTAAGTGACAGTGGACACGTTAACTTAGTTTGATATGTCAAAGACACTACCATTTATTTAAAATAAATCAACTAAATTAACACCATTACACTTGATTGACATGATTTCACTTTCTTTCAATTTAACACGTCAGCACAGTTAAATTACAACACAACAGACATAAATACTGGATGTTAACATATTTAGTCTGAGGGCTCTTTAGCTTAAATAGTTTCCAGCTTAGAATTGAGGGAAAAGAGATAGGAGGAAAGATGGAGAGATGGTTTAAAGGAAATTGTCTTGAGCATGTTACCAGAAGTGACACTTCCCATCCGACTTCTGCTAAAATCCAGGTACGTTTGTAAACAGCTCTTTACCTTCGACGACGAGTCTGATAAAGAGATGACACCAGCCTTTCAGATGCACAGAGTCCTTCAGGCCCAGCACGTCCGAGCTGGTTCTCGTTTACGTTTTCAACGTCTCCTGGTTTCGCGTTGGTCATCAGAAAATGTGTCAGCTCCTGGCCTCTGACTTCAAGATAAACTTATTCCAGGAAGGAATAAACAAAGTTTTGAGCTTACGCTCGTTCTAGGTGGACTATAACAGCATGTTATTAGTCCTTAACTGGATGACGTGCCCTTAGCGTGTGACTAAACGTCCACCCAGCTCTTTGGGAAAAGTTCACATCTCTTTGAAGTTCCCAGCAGACTCATCGTTCTAGCAACAGCTTAGAACTTAATAGACGATCAGAGAGGAGAGAAACTTGTCTCTTTTCCATTGGTTCAAAAGAAAAACAGTCGAGCCGTTCACTTGTTATCACGATTCAAGGTGAAATTCAGCAGAGGGAGATTGTTTAGGAAAAGACAGAGAAAGCTGGAGTCATTCTCCTGCAAACAACGGATTAACTGTCTTCTTATTTCTAAACAAAACGGTCGGGCCTCTCTGACCCGAGCCCTCAACTTTCACACAATTTGTGAATACATCGTTAGTGCAGAAGTGACACAGTAATGCTTTTACAGAATAACACAGCTTAAAAGCACACATCATGAAAATGACAAAAGTTATTCTTTTGATTACATTAGAATAAAATCAAAGATAGAAATAGTCTCTTTTGGTGACTATGTTCTCAGATTACAACTAATGGAATAATTTGTAGTAAATGTCTTGCTTTACTGAGAGGTCAGTAAAGGTCATCTCTGGAACAGTTCAAAAATACACAGGTGTATCAAAGTGGACACGGTCATGCCCACTACACTGTTGCACCGAGGGACTGAGAGAAACACAATTTCAATCCTGTGTATGTCCTGTACATATTGCAGTTCTGACAATAAAGTTGACTTTGACTTGATAAAAGTGCTGTATTTTCTGTATGTTCTTTACAAATTTACTGTTCGTTAGTGAGCTCGTAAGTCCGGAACCTCGTAAGTAAGAGCGCTTGTAAGTCGGGGACCCCTTGTATTATTCAGCTTTGTTCAGATATCTCCAATGTGAGGATGATGCCCTCTTGTGGTGTGTTCAGCTCCTGCACTTCCTTGTGTTCTAGCTTGTAATCAGCCCCTGCCTGTGTCACCTGTTGTCCTTCCCAGTCAACGAGGCTCCCTGAACAAGAAGACAAATCTAAAGTATAAGAAAAAAATGAAATCTAAGGCAACAGGGCCAAGGAGGGGCCTTCTGTCAGAGTCCAAAATCAAAATGTCCCTGTCTCTGCCGTGCACACTATAGGCACACAGAGGCCCCTCAAGTGTCCATGTGTCTTCCTGTCCAACTTTGTTCTCCTCTCGTTGACTGAAACAGACTCCCAGGATTTCTTGCTCCGCTCCGTCCAGACTGCAGCTGAAAGGGAGGATCTGAAAACAGGTCCAGGTAACGCAGGTTGACCCCCACAGACTGGACCCATCTTGGATTGGGCTCAGCAGGAGCGGGTTGATCTGGGTCGGACCTCTGACCCAGCCGGTGGGTTAAGTTGTCGGTTCCTGGCTGATGTGATCAGCTGAAGGTTCGCCTGTTTCCATCCTTCAGCCGATGTTTGTGTCAGGGTTCTGGTTCTGCAGCTGCAGGAGCGTCCTCTCAGCTGGAATAAATAAAACACCTCCCCGGTTCTTATTAAAACATTTATTTAAAGGTGCAGTCTGTAAGTTTTCTAAAAATATATTTTTAACATATTTCTTCACTCTGTTTCTATCTCCTGACAGACTGATGTTAGACAAGTAATCTTTGAAAAAACTATAGTCCCCTTGCTTCTCCAGGTGGTACTAAAAGCATTTATAAAATCCCATTGACCCGCAGTTAACCAGCCAATAAAAAGAGTTTTTAAAAACAGAGTTTTTAACCAGCCAATAAAAACAGAGCTTCTCACACCCCTAACCCACTCCCCCGCCTGTCCCAGCCCCAGCGGCCGTGCACATTCTCGTTCAAAGGATTGCAAAGCGATGCAAAACTGTTTTGTATGTGACACAAATGTATTAAATTCCCCTTCTTCATCCCTGATCTGGACTTTTCTTTTGTTTTTTTGCCAAAAGTCAAGTGATCGCTTCCTCCTCCGCTGACTCCATGACTGAAACAATGAGGAAATGAATGAATTTGTCACAAGCGAATTAAACTCGGGTTCAACGTGGCTGCGCGAGGCTCTGCAGATTTGCTGGTGTTCTGGACCATGTTTTTATTTTATTTTTTAGAATGTTTTATTAACATATAAACACAGAACTTCGCAGCGGCTGCGACAGGACATGCAGTGGAGGCGGAGCTAAGGAGGCTGAGCTGAATTTCAGCAAGAGCAAGGGGGAGGGACCAGAATGCTTTCCCTGTTGAAATTTTTTCTAAGTCCTGCGTTCTACAGAAACTTACAGACTGCACCTTTAAAATTCTTCAGTTCATCGTTCAGTCTCTGGACGTTTCCTCTGATTTGTTGGAATCATTAAAGCAACAATCGCTGGAAGTTTGTTTTAAAACTCTATCTTCGTCTCTACTCCTCCGGCTGACTCTCCTCCTGATCCGTCACCTTCCACTCGGACTCCGGGGGGTTCTGGTCCAGTTCCAGTTGGATGTTTCTGCGCGTCGCGCTGTACTCCAGCTGCCGTCTCTCCTGGGGTCCCGCGCTCCAGCGCCGCATCGCCAGACGGGCCAGCGCCGGCATCCTGGGTAGAGCCGAGAGCAGCACGTGCAGCCAGCCCGAGCAGGAAGCGGAGGTCAAAGGTCGCAGGCTGAGGTCCACGTCCTCCAGCGAGCCGAGGCCGCCCGCGGCGAACAGGGCGGACCAGCCATCGTCTCCGACCGAGCCGTTGTAGGACAGGTCCAAAACCCGGAGGGAGGACAGACAGCTGCGCCTGCACACGTCAGCTGCACGACCAGAAGTCAGTCCGTTATTGATTCAGCACAACTCAGCAAATCCATTAAAAACAAATAAATAAAAATACCTTACTTTAAACTTTGGCAACATTTAGAGCAAAACAATATTAAATGATTTAAAAAACATGTTTAAGTAGTTTTTAAATCCCTGAAATGCCAAAAGATTACCCAATAACATCTAAAATCAATCTAACATTTGAAACAGAATTAATATTTTAAATAACTTAATAACTTACCCAAAAGAACAAGGTCAAATTTTAGTGTATATATATATTTTTTTAGTTTGTACAGTTCATAATAAAACCAGCTCATCCCTCATAAAATAATCTTTAACCCTTGAGCTTCCCTTGGGTCAAACGGACCCACAAGGCCTCAATGTCTAAGGCATTCAGCCTTATGCTAGCGCTACTACGAACACTCGTTTTTCATCACAAACGTTCATATACCAGGTAATATACCACATATATTCACCCTTCAGCCTTCCAGGCTGAAGGGTGGAAACAGGCGAACCTTCAGCTGATCACATCAGTCAAGGCCTGTTGCGTGTTTGTTTGTCCAGCACTTTGGTGTGGACTTGTTCCTGTTGAAAGTGCTTTATAAATAAAATGGTATGGTATGGTAATGTTAAGACTGGGACGTCTGGGTCATTTTGACCCAAGGGCAGCAGCATGTTTGAGGTGTGTCCAATGGTTACCGAGGCGACGCAGGTCATCGGTGACGAGCTGGCAGCTGCTGAGGCGGAGCTCCACGATGACGGACGGCTGCAGAGAGTCCAGCAGCAACTGCAACCGGGTCCCGACCACCTTACACCAGGAAACATCCAGGCTGCGCAGGTATGGCACCGCCAGAGCTAAAAACACACACCACATCATCGTCACCGTCATCACCATCAATATATTATCAACATCATCATCAATGATGATGTGCTTGCTCAGGCTGAGACTGCGACGAAGTGAAGATTCAACACAATCTGCTAGTTTCCTTAAATATATAATTTTTTACTAATTGGATAAAAAAAAATAAAAAAAATTATATATATATATATATATATATATATATATGTA
>JBBPBX010008186.1:23164-52284 GCA_038048925.1 Garcialebias charrua | reverse complement strand
TAGCCTGGCCCTCGCCATTCCTACGCAGCTCCGCTCAATTCTCATTTCCCTTCACTGCTGGGTCTGGCATTTCTCCCATCCACAAGGATATCTCCGGTAGATTTTGACCGGACCAATCAGAGAACAGAAGGCGGAGTTTTGAACGACGTCGACTGACGTCGTCATTCAAAATGGCTGCCGCCACGAAGGAATTTTCATCAAAACAAGGTAAAAAACTATTATTTCTCTGCTGATAAAAAATATATTTTTTAGCTGACGTTATATCAGAAGTGTTCCTGAGCTTAACAGTTCCTAAATCAATTCACGAAATGGTCAAATCTGCTGGATTTAAATAGTTTCGGTTTGACATTTTCCAAACAGCCTCGGGTGCGCTACGAAAATAAATGATAAAAAATCGAATTTTATCTCAAATGTTTCATTTAGGCCAACAGTCAGTAAATTAGAGCTATATAATTACACACTGGTAGCAGTAAAAATATCCACCGAGTGGTTTCTGAGCAATTTATCTTATAGCCTGGACCTCGACAGGCTAAACTAACAAAACTCCACCTTCTGTTCTCTGATTGGTCCATTCAAAAATCTGCCAGAGAAATCGCTGTCTATGGGACAGGTCCCAGACCCTAGTACAAAGCGAAGTGAAGTACAAGGGTCTGGTTTTAACCAGGCTAGCGCGTCACCGCTAATGCTACCGTCTGATGGGGAAAACATCAGCTCCTCACACGCTCAGGCTCAGCGTTATTACAGCTGTGGACAGGATCACTGATGCCTATTGTTCTGCAAGGCTGGGTAAGTCAGGCATTCATGGTTTTGAGGGTTACTTTTGAAATCAGCGATGTTGGCAAAAGTTTGTGTGCCTTGGTCGCAAAGCTAATGCTAACTGTAATCTCCATTCATTCCTCAAGTGGTTGGTTAGCCGTTGCTGCTTTAGCTGCTAAACACGCCGACAGCGACTTTTGTGAGGGCTAACGAGCTCAGCCGTCCGGTGTGTTAGTTAAAATCCAGCCTTCGTGTCACGATTTTGTGCAGTTTTAGGTGAAATCGACAGTAGAGCTCGTTGTGTTAGCTAGCTCATGTGGCGTTAGCAGAGCTGTTTCTTCCCAACTTCCAGGACGTTCAGTGAACTGTGGCTTTCTCTCATCGTGACCGCGTGTTGTTAACTAGCAGGTTTCAAAAGCAGGTCAACCCTTCTCTGCTGGTGAAAGAAATAATTGTTCAGTTTTGTGGTCGTGCACAAGCTTTGATCCAAGCAAGGCATTCAGTTTCACATATAGGGAAACGGTGAATTTTACTTCCACAAATACGGTCAGGGTACCTGACATCTCCTGTACAGATACCCCACTGACGGTGGAGGACCATTTTTCCAGCCCTGACGCAAAAAAATTCTGCACGTATGCTAGCTAGCAATGTAAGTAGCATGTGGTGCCGGTCTCACAAACGCTACCGTAGCGTTTGTTTTGTGAGACCGGCACGCACGTGGAAGCTGCGCTGTGACGTGTTATGGGCATTAGCCAATGAAACGCGGCCCTGTGGGCGGAGCTTGGTAAGGTCCATCCTCTTCCTTACCTTTCTGACTGGAAATGTCCAGTAAGAAAATATTGTGAGGAACAGACTTGTTCCTTTATTCTGTAGGCTACGGAGCTCAGTTTGTACAAATTCAAAAAGACATAAAAAGCTTTGGTTCGACAATTTTTATTTATTTATTTCCGGCTGCTCCCTGCATTAGGGGTCGCCACAGTGAACTAAGTCGCACAAAGACTTGGCAATTTTTACACCGGATGCCCTTCCTGATTCAACCACAAACCACCGAGCTACCACAGCCCTCTGTGTGGAGCAGAGAGCTGCTGTCTAAGACATCTGGGGGAGCAGATGATGGGGGTTAAGGGCCTTGCTCAAGGGCCCAGAGTGGGGCAAATGAGGGTGGAGGCAGGTGTGGGTGCTTCACCTTTCCCACCCACATTTTGATGTTGTCCGGGAGTTGAACCGGCAATTTTCTGATCACAGGCCCAACTTCTCTAACCTCTGCCCCACCACTCCCTCAGACATAAAAAGGTTTAGATCGGCAAATGAAACGGTAAAAACTGAAAAACAAAAGCTGAATGGAAAATGGGAAAAAAAAAATGTGTTGAGTTTTCCCTGATTCGTCAAGCTGGTAAGCCCGAATCAACATTTTAAAATTTCAAATAAATATAAAAGAAATCTAAAATTTATTTTTAAACATTTTGTTTTGGAGGTTGAAACAAAAGATTGAAACACCGAAACAAAACGTTTTCGGAGCGGTCCCTTTTTTCAATTTTTTTTAATCTGCTTGCTCAAACAGTCTCGTTCAATTACCGGAGAGGACGGCTCATTAGGAAAACAAGATTAAATTAAAGTTGAAATGTCTTTTTATCTCATTCAGACCTCAAATTAATTTTCTTTTCTCCAACCACACACACACACACACACACACACACACACATTGGGCTCAGTTAGGTGCATCAGCACACACACTCCACACGTCCAATTCTTTGGTTTTCGTGGCACGGAAAAGGCTCAGTGGAGATGCTTGATCTTGATGGGCATGGGATTAGGTGCTCATCCTGGCATCTGTTTAAGACCCCTGCACACACACCTTTTCACAGGGGTGAAATGATCCAGGACTGTAGGAAGAACAAAAAATGTCAGCTTATTATTCTGTGTTTTGGCAAAAAGGTCTTTAGGGCACAAAGTGCGGCTGATCACTGTCAATTATCCAGATGTTTGGCCTTTTTTGTGTACGTAACAGATTGGAACATGCTCGGCAATGTGCTTGCATATTGATATACAGTAAGTTTGGCAGACCCTTGTCATGTTGGGAAGGGAAGTCTGAGATTGTCATCATTGTATGTTCCCATACAATGGAGAAGTTAGTTCTCTGCATTTAACCCATCGCACCTGAGATACACCCAGGTGGAGCAATGGGCAGCTACATAAGCGCCTGGAGAAAAGTTAGGGATTGGGTGTCTTGCTCAAAGACACCATGACATGTGGGAAAGGCTGGTAGTTGAATCACAACTTTCTGGTCCCAAATCAGCTGCCTACCTCTAACCCATCTCAGCCCCTCTTATTGTACTTTATAGTAACAATTTCACTCAGAGTCCTAAAGTAAAGCTTGAATGATTTATCAAATCTCTGAAGTAAATCTTGCAAAATGTCATCCAAGGGGCCGAGATGAGGTAGAGGCAGGGCAGCCGACTTGGGACCAGAAAGTCACGTTTCAACTCCCAGCCTTTCCCACATGTTGTGGTGTCTCTGAGCAAGACACCCAATCCCTAACTGTTCCCCGGGCGCTTAAGCAGCTGCCCACTGCTCCACCTGGGTGTATCCCAGGTGTGATGGGTTAAATGCAGAGAACCAATTTCTCCATTGTATGGGAACATACAATGATGACAATCTCAGACTTCCCTTCCCACATGTTGTGGTGTCTTTGAGCAAGACACCCAATCCCTAACTTTTCTCCAGGCGCTTACGTGCCAATTTAATGGGAACATACAATGATGACAACATATAGCACATACTTCTAAACAATGCTATTAATGTTGAAACTGTAATTTCGTTGTCTGGCTGACAGTCCTATTGAAGAATGTGTGCTCAAAACAGTAACGCCTGGGGAACTTGTTAACAGTGTTAGTGACAAGTCAATTGTTTATGAGAATCTTTAGCTATGCTCAAGACGTTCTTACTTCTGTGTTAAAGTTATCACCATTGTGCTGCTTCAGCGGGTTCGGATGCTGTCAGTCCATACAATGGGCGTTATTAGCTGTTATCATCCCCATATATAGTGGCAAAACTGTCCAATCTACCTGTTTAAAAGAACGTTATCAGCGTTATTATCGCTGTGAGTAGGCAGTGTGTTTCCGTAATCCCGGAAGTGTTGTGGTTTTTTTTTTTTTTCAGCTTATGTAACCGTTTTCCTAAACCTAACCTTAAACCTGACCCAGAGGACTAAACCTAACCCCCTTACCCTTGTGCCTAAACCTAACCAAGACCCTTTACTCTAGCTAAAGACGGAGCCTGCTGTCATCGCTTGTAACTGTGACAACGTACCTTTAAACCTACTAGGAGGTACAGGAGGGGCAATCTGACCGCTACGTATGGGGATGATAATAACTGATATGGCCATTTAATCGTTGATAACATCCGAAGCGGGTGGCTGATTTGGGCAGTATGATGGATTAGTGATTAGCACTGTTGTCTCACAGTAAGTTACTGGGTTCTATAGCCCCAGGTTGGGTCTGGGTCTGAGGTCTTGTGGAGTTTGCATCTTCTCATGTTTTCGTGGGGTTTTCTCCATGCACTTCCATTTCCTTCCACAGTTCAAAACATGCCTGCTTAGGTTGCCTTCAGGTCCAGGCCTCCCATTAAAAAAAGGCCTGTGATGTTTGCCTGGTTAAATAAAGGTTAATAATAAATATATCTAGAGTTGAGGCGAGGCTGTTAACCCCCTCAGCTGCTCTCCGGGGAACCCAAGGCAGCTCTCTGCTCCACACAGAGGGATGTGGTAGCTCGGTGATCATTGGTTAGGAAGGGCATCCGGCATAAAAACAATTACCAAGTATTTGTGTTAGTTAGCTTGCTCTGACGAGCCCTGAAGAAGGGAGCTGCCGAGGGGGTGGGAGGGGAGTCCTGACAGTATGTTGTTGCTGTGTAGCCAATAATTCATCTTTCTAATCTGTTAGGTGCAATTAATTTTTACATGTTTATAAAACACTACGATTGCGTTTGGCTGAGTAGGCAAGACTTTCAGCCCCAAGTGTGCGGACTCTGGTTTCCTTTTTCTAAAATTCAACATGGCAGTGCCTGTAAACAGCATAATATTGCTTCACTTTGGAAAAAGGGAAGACAGAAATGCCTTAATATTGGTCAAGATTAAAAAAAAAAAAAGGTCAAGCAAAAAAAAAAAAAAAATCCATGGTAATGAACTCGGGCTCTCATTCTATTTTAGTTGAAATTTGGAAGTCAATACAGGGAATTATGACTAAACTGAACTGTAGTTTTGTTGCTAACTGGAAAGCCAGGCTACACAAGTTGCAGCAACATAGTAACTGAAAATGGCTGGACAGTATTATGTATGTGACTGAATTACCAAGAGAAGTGACAATAAAATGCTGGTTCCTGCAGCTATCATAGCATTTCATGTGCATGTTAGCCATGATGGATTTTGAGTTTTGAGGTCCAAGGTGGTCAGGAATCTCTGACTTTAAGGGAGCATACTGAAATTGCACAAAATTGCAGTGATTAGAAGTTTTATATTTCTGTGTTTTATTATTATTATTATTATTATTGAGCAGTTTTGATTTATTAAGCCTTTATTGAAATAAACTTGGCAGCACGGTGGCTCAGTTGGTAGATCTGCCACCCCTCAGCAAGGACCTCAGATGGACTTGTGACCTGTCCAGGGTGTCCCCCACTTCTCGCAGAGGGATAGCTGGACATGGGCACCAGAGATCCCCACAACCCGAAAAGGAAGAAGTGGGTAAAGATAATGGATGGATGGATGGATGGATGGATGGATGGATGGATGGATGGAATAAACTTGTGTTCATCTTATTTGGCGTTTGAGTCCTTCACCATCATGCCTTAGAACGTGAATCTATTTGCTGTTTCTTAGCTGAAGCTTACAAATATTTCCTTGTTGGTGAATTATCATTCAAAGTGCATTGCATTCATGACTTCCAAACTGATTTGACATCTAGAAATGAGTGCCATGCCACATGATTGACAAATGTAACGGTTTAAGGAGTGAATTGATGAAGATTTCAAACGCTGTCATTTACGGCTGCTTTGGAGTCAAAGCTTTCAGGTTTACCGTTACCTAATTCCCCTAATGTGATGTGAAATTAATAGACTATCTCTTTAAAGCCCTTGGTATCATCACCACAGTATAAAACTAGGTCCTGACATCAAGCAGCAAGGTGTGGGAGGAGTGTAGCAATAGTAATCTGTGGCAAGGTGAAGGGCTTTGAGTGTTTTCATATCATTACAGCCGCCTCTAAAGCCGACCGCTGCAGGAAAACACGAGGCGGTGGTAAATAGTGCGATATGAAAGAACAGCTCTCCGTGCGGATACAGAGAATTCATTTAAAGTACACATGAATGGATGCTGCTGATGGCGAAGCAGAGCACACTACACTTGTACACATGCATATTTGTACAAAGGCAGAATCCTCACCTCGCTGTCTCTCTCCATTTTTTCTGATCGACCCCCGACTCTCACGGCCCACGCCGAGGCCATTCTGCATATCAATAACGAGGATTTAACTCTGGAGCTGAGAATGAGCGCGATGTTTGCAGGGCTGGGCGTGCATGTGCGACTTACTCTGTAAACCTTAAATTATTAACTCTAAATTAAAGGTTTTGTTCAAATCCCTAAACAACAGTTAATGCACACAACTTGATTGCAATAATCAAGACTCTTTTGTTCCTTTCAGGGAAATTCACCACTTAGGTTGTGAAGAGGCTACTGTGATGGATTCATGTATTAATTGAAATTGCTAATATCTTGCGGTGGCAATTTAGCGGTGTAACATTTACCTTGGAGTTAATCGGGGGGTGTGACACTGGATGTTTAATGTGTAGCCTGTCCTGCAGCTATTTCTTCTCCTCAATGTAGAATTTAAAGGGATAATTCTTGTGGAATACAGGAAGGCACAAATGAGATGATTAGAGGCTGCAAAATGTATTGAAGCTGAAATAACCAGCTGAACAGAAGGTTGACAGAGGCCTGCTAAAAAGTGTTTTAAATGGAAAACCTTATTTTTTTTCTTTATTATAGATACACATTTGTTGAGTTCACAATAGTATATTTTTGCTTGGCAAAATGATAACTTTATTAAAATTTCAGCCTGTTCATTTGAGTCAGAGTCAGAGTCAGAGAGAATTTATTGTCATTTGCACCGCATGTAGTACATGTGTTGAAAACGAGATTATGTACACAGGGTCCCAGTTACATCCAACAACAAATGCAAGAGAAAAACAATAATAACATCTAGGATTAACTAAGAGAGACATCACATCAGCTAGTAATACACTAAGCCCTAATGTAGTAGAAAAACATCATTATAAACAGCAGCACGAACATGAGCAGATGGTCACAGATGAACGCAGCAACAAGAAACAGATCAGTATCAGTATGATGTGACATTTTGCAGTGTTTATTCTTATTATTTATTTATTCATGAGTCTGACAGCCTCAGGGTAGAAGCTGTTCCTCAGTCTAGTGGTTCTACATTTGATGCTCCTCAACCTCCGTCCCGAGGGGAGTGGTGCAAAGAGTGAGTGTGCTGGGTGAGTGAGGTCTTTCATGATGCAGGTGGCTCTTTTTCTGCATCTGGAGGTGTAAATGTCTGTGATGGTGGGGAGACTGACTCCCACAGACTTCTGTGCAGCCTTCACCACTCTCTGTAGAGCTTTTCTCTCTGCAACTGTGCAGCCTCCATGCCACACGTTGATGCTGGAGCACAGGACGCTCTCCACTGCACACCTGTAGAACGAGGTGAGGACTGGGCTTCTCAGACCGGCTCGTCTCAGCCGTCTGAGGAAGTAGAGTCTCTGATGACCTTTCTTGATCAGGCTGGTGGTGTTATTGCTCCAGCTGAGGTTATCATTCATGTGTACACCCAGGTATTTGTAGCTGGAGACCACCTCCACCGCAGATCCACCTATATACAGTGGGGTGTGGGTGTGTTTGTTCCTTCTGAAGTCCACAATCATCTCCTTCGTCTTCTTCACATTCATGTGAAGGTTGTTCTCTTTGCACCAGCTCTCCAGATGTTCCACCTCCTGTCTGTAGCTGGATTCATCATTATCTGTGATGCATCCCACCACAGCTGTATCATCTGCAAACTTAACAATATGACAGCCTGGATGTGTGGCTGTACAATCATATGTGAGCAGAGTGAACAGAAGAGGGCTCAGCACACATCCCTGAGGAGAGCCAGTGCTGAGGGTGATGGTGGAGGAGGAGAAGTTGTGGATCTTCACGGACTGTGGTCTGTCTGTTAAGAAGTCTAAGACCCAGTTACAAATAGAGGGGCTTAGTCCAAGTGTGGATAGTTTGTCTATCAGAGTTTGGGGGATCATGGTGTTGAAGGCAGATGTGAAGTCCACAAAGAGCAGACGCACGTATGAGTCCTTCTGATCCAGGTGGGTGAGAGCAGTGTGGACCACGGAGGAGATGGCGTCCTCTGTTGATCGGTTCTCACGGTATGCATATTGATGAGGGTCCTCGTTGATGTTGACGGCTGTCTTGATGTGGGACATGACCAGTTTCTCAAAACATTTAGCGACTATCGGGGTGAGAGCCACCGGTCTATAGTCATTCAGACCAGTCACTGTGGAGCTTTTTGGGACTGGGATGATGGTGGCGGTCTTCAGGCAGGTGGGAACTGACTCCAGTGCAAGTGAGGTGGTGAAGATGTCAGCCAGCACCTCACAGAGCTGGTCCGCACATTCCTTCAGAACTTTCCCTGGGATGTTGTCTGGACCCGTAGCTTTATGAGGGTTGATCCTTCTGAGACTGCCTCTCACTTCTGCTGCGGTCACTTTGAGGTGCTCCTCGTCTGGTGATGAGGTGAGTCTGGTGCTAGTTGGTCTGTTTGGATCATCAAAACGTGCATAAAACTTATTGAGGGCATCAGGCAGGGATGGGTCCCTGGGGCATTGTTTGCTTTTGCCCTTGTAGTCTGTTAAGCATTTGATGCCCTGCCACATGCTCCTTGGATCATGTGAGGTGAACTGTCCCTCGATCCTCTGTGCATACGCGGCTTTGGCCTTCTTTATGCCATCATCCAGTTCTCTCCTGCACTTTCTCAACTCCTCAGTATCTTTAGACTTGAATGCAGTGTCCCTGGCTGCCAGCAGGGTGCGGACATCCTTATTTAGCCAGGGTTTTTGATTGGGGTAAAATTTAACACACTTTCTTATGGATACATTTTCAGCACATGTACTGATGTAACCCAGGACAGAGGAAGCATAAAGCTCCAGGTCAATTGAATTTCCATTCGTAGCTGCCTCTTTGAAGACAGACCAGTTTGTGTTTTCAAAGCAGTCTCTTAGCATGGGGGAACTATCTTGGCGCCACGATGTTATCACTCTTTGTTCTGGCATCGCACGTCTGAGTGGGGGTAGCTGTCTAGGGACCAATAGCAGGGAGCGATGGTCGGAAGCCCCGATCGGTGGGCGTGGCTTCGCCGTGTACGCCCCCTTCACATTCGTGTAGACCTGGTCTAATGTCTTATTTCCTCGTGTTTCTGTGAAAACGTGCTGATTGAAGGTTGGAAGGATGACACGTAAATCCACGTGATTGAAGTCCCCGGAATGTTTATTTGAGTAAACAGAGTTGGATTAATTATGTCAAATTACATAAACTTATTAATAGGGATGCACAATATTGGATTTTTGGGTGATATCCGATATGCCGATATGTTAAAACTTATTTGGCCGGTAACTAGGGTTGGGTATCGTTTGAATTTGAGCGATTCCGGTTTTGGTTCTGAGTCTTCGTTTCGATTCCGATTCCTTTCAATTCTCGATTCCGATTCTTTTTGTAGGCGGGGGGTTAAAAAAAAGACATGTCAATTCAGTTCAGTTTATACTGTATAGCGCCAAGTCACAACAGAAGTCGTCTCAGGGCACTGGACAGAAACAATCAAATGTAAAAATAATAAGTTAACAGAAACTTTAATATAAAAATAATAAGTTAACACTATTTATCTGAGGAGACTGTTTTGAGTTTAACTCCATCATGTTATAAAAGAGCTACAGTAGTTAGTCAGAGCTCTTTCAGGATGAAATAATTTGAACTTCTATTTGAATTTTAATGCTATGAACTTTTTCCTTTTTGTTAAATTTACTAAGAATTTCTCACAGGGCTATTTTCAACCAGTATATAAATATCAAACTTATGAACTTCAATATGTTATGAGTATTGTTTTCGCAGGGGTACACTTTTACAAGAGAGCTTTATGATTGAAAACCTCAGAAACACATTTCCCCATGTCCAGTGTCTGATACTGCAGCCATGTTACTGAGCTCCCACTGATGGGCTAACCTGTTGCAGAATATAAAAAAATATATATTATTATTATTATTATAAAAATAGCAACTTGTACAATCCAGTCCAGGTTAGCAGCAGGTACAGTATAAAATCAAAAACGGTTCTTGTTGAGGAAAATGTTCATATCTGCTTCTCAGGCAGTATATGTGAGCATTCTGGACAGACGGTGTCTCCTGCAGTAGACAACATGTTTGCTGGGTGTGGAAGAAGCTTAAACACAAATATGAGAAAGCAAGATCAGACAGCAAAGTATAAGTCTTGTGATGGTTCCACCACCAGCAGCAAGGTCCTTGGACAGAACGGCTGGTGGAATGTCCTGGTACATCTGCAGCCCTCTCTCCATTTGTTTCTTCATGGACATGGAGCTTTGACACATGTTCTGTGCCTTTTCCTCAGCAAAAAATCTCCTCCAGTGGAGACTTTCTGGACAGACTGCAGGGAGGTGGTTCCTAAACAAACAACAGGTTCATCAGTACGCTATTATCAGTAAAAAGGGATTATTAAATCATTATTAAGATTGAGAATGTATTTAATTCCAGCTATCATACACTTACACTCTCCTCCTCATCCTCCACTCCCTCATTCTCAGGCCTTTCCTCAGACTGCATGGTGACCCCATCATCTCCATAGTCTAACTCTGTTGACCACAAAGAAAATTACTAGTATTTAGATTTCAGATTTTAATAGCAGAAAGGACAGTCGTGCATGAATGACATTTCACCTGCTCAATCAGCTTTCTCTGGATCTGATCCCAAACACGTCATCCATCTTCTGTTTAAAGTGCAGAGCAGCTTTTTTCCACCTTATAACTTATTTGACAAGTGGTCCATGGTAGGTGGTGTGTCCTTGGGTTGATGGTTTTCACCATGTCCCTGCAAACATGTAAACAAACATGAAATGTCACTGTTACTGTAACGTTAGCTTAGGATGGACAATTATTAGCTTTGTTGTTATTGCCTAACTAACCTAAATGTTGGTGATTCCACATCTGAAAAGGGATGCAACTTTTTCACAACATATGCTGTAACCATCCTGTGTCACTCTTCATTCAGTTACACTGACATATTTCCCTTGGACGCTGTGGTGAACACAGTGGAGCCTGGCTAACATTGTTAGCCATTTCAGGTCTTTAGACAAACGTTAGCAAGGTGTTTGCATTTGAGTTGACCTATTGCTTTAAGTGGAGTAGAACTTGTTAGCTGCCTTAACGTTAGTATGAGACGTAGTTTATAGTTTTATTTACCTGATGGAAACGGAGAAGAGGCAGCGAAAACAGTCCAGTGGAGTGTTTTGAAGACGGGCCACTCTGTTACTTCTGAGGGTCGGACCCGGAGGAAGCAAAAATAGTCCGGCGGAGCGCGTCAAAAACGGGCCACTTTTTTACTTCTCTACCCTCCTTTGCACGATATATAAAATTATTGCAAGTGCTGCACTGAGCTGACTGGTCATTTTATTAAAGTTAAGCCACACTTTCAACCGCGGCTGCTCACCTTCCATATTTGGGAACACTTCCGGTGGATTCTTCTTCGTTGGTTTTCGTTGGGTGGCTTCTTCTTCGTTGGTGTTGGGCGGGCAGCTTCAAGTTCCGGTTGGCGGACTAGGCATCGAAAATAGGAATCGAAAATAAATGTTTCGAACGATTCCGGGAAAACTGGACAGTTTTGTTTATTCATTCAACCATTATTTAAACAGATAAGTCACATTGAGCCTCGAAAACTCATTTACTAGTGAGATCTGTTGGACAGACAATAAAAGTGGTGAAAAATGACACATAGGGTTTGGAGACAAAAAAATCCTAACACATATTTGAGCTCTGCTTAAAGGTCAAACATGTGGTAATGAAAAAAATCTCGCACACAAGCACATAATGACGCCGACATTACGCGGGGCGGCCGTGGCGTAGTGGTAATGGCAGTCGTCCCCCGATCGGAAGGTTGGCGGTTCGAATCCCGGTTCCCCACACCATGTGTCGTTGTGTCCTTGGGCAAGACACTTAACCCCGAGTTGCTCCCGGTAGGACTGGAAAGCGCCTTGCATGGCAGTCTGCCGCTACCGGTGTATGAATGTGTGTATGAATGGGTGGATGGTTGGTATTGTAAAGCGCGTTGGGGCCCCTCATAGGGGGATGGAAAGCGCTATATAAATAAGCTCCATTTACCATTTACGCAGAAGGCAGGGAAGAGGACTCAAAAGCAGTTGAGCAAGCCAGCCCATAGGGGCACGTCTACAGCCAGTGTTCTTTTTGAATTTTTTTAATCAATTGTGTTGAGGGACCAACTGACTAAATTGGAGTCCATAGTTATGATTCGGAAGATTTTGTAGAAGAGAGGCTCTGAGTTTTACAGACAAGACGAAGCAAAAGCAAAGCGGAGACCGAGAGGAGACGTCCGCCCTTGAGAAGAGCAAGTGTTAGTCCCGGTTCCAAACGATTCTCGATCCTCGATGCCCAACCCTACCTGTAAACCGATACCAATACCGATATTTTTTCCCTAGACCTACTTACAGAGACTACACAGCTTTCTCTGCTGTGGAATTACAAAATACTACATTATTCTGCATGGTCTTTGTCAGTTTGGCCTGCTACCAAATGCAGAGGCCAAAAATGGGATGGAAATGATGTAACACTTGAACTTGGATTATGTTTAATGTCAAATTTATTCATGACATTTACTCTCTCTAACACAACGACAACACTCAAACATGCAAATTTGTAAATTTTGACAAGCCTAAACTCAACGGCACGCGTGAGGCACTAACGTGCTGGTGCTGCAGGCATCCTTGTCACTGGGTTGTCATACAAAAACAGCACCTTATGTATGTATTAGGGATTGAACAAGTACCGGTACATAATTTTTAAACTCGACATTAACATAAAAAAGCTTGAGTAGAACTCGAGTAGCTGATGATGTCATANTATACATACATCACCTTTTCTATTGGTGAGTTATTTTGATGGAATGGCCGATGTTTGATACTTAATTTTATCGCTAATATCAGTTGATACTAGGGATGCACCGATCCACATTTCTCACTTCCGATCCGATACCGATACTTATTAACTCAGTATCGACCGATACCGATACTTTCCCGATCCGATACTGTTCAGGTATTTGACTCTGTATAATGAAACTTTTGCACCCAAACTATTCATTTTAACATTGTGTGAGATAAACCCAATGAAGACACTCTTAAGCCTTACAATAGGGAACCCCCCTATTGTAAGGCTTAAGAGTGTCTTCATTGGGTTTATCTCACACAATGTTAAAAAGGGCAGTCACAGATTGTGATTGAACACAAGTGCTCTTTGAAGCTGGATCGGAAAAGTATCGGCAGGTTTGATCCGATACCCGATACTTAAATAATGCTGGTATCGGATACCGATACCGAATCGGATCGGCCCCATCCCTAGTTGATACCGATACCATGCCAATAATATTGTGCATCTCTATTTATTAATTACCTTTTCTACCCTAACTAATTATAAGACTGGACATGGAAATTACATATTTCTAAAGGCTAAATCTGAAAAGAGATTTATGGCATTATTACACAGGCAGTAGTCATACTGTAGTTTTGACATTCAGAAGCAGGGACTGTTAAAAGATAACGAATTAACATCTTACTTATTGTAGATAACTTTTAAAATAACCTACATTTTGATAAATGGTGTTTAATTTGACATGCTTGATGGGCTAATGCTATTTTGAGCAGGGCCGATCTCGAAGTGGATTAAAATCCTTGTTTGTGAAACCAGTTTACAAGCACAATCTTTGGCATCAGCAGCTAGCTGTAGCACTTACTCCTGCAGGAATATTTTATATTTTTGTAGGAATAACAGTGTAATGCAACACTGATGATTTAAAAGTTTATAAAATTGTGTTTGTATGAACTGCTCTAATTTTTTTGGTAAAAGTTGTTTTTATTTTCTTTGATAAATGTAATTCCAGACCTGTTCTCTGACTAACTGACAGAGATATCAAAGTCAAAGTCAAAGTCAACTTTATTGTCAGAACTGCAATATGTACAGGACATACACAGGACCGAAATTGCGTTTCTCTCAGTCCCTCGGTGCAACAGTAACCATCTAAACACTAAACACTAAAACATTTAATAAACATAAGCATAAAATAGTAAAAGTGTAACACTGTCCTGAGTTTTTTCATAATAGTATAAAAGTATGAAAATTTACACCAACACTGAAACACCAAACACCCCTAAAACACCAAACACCCAATGAACATAAGCATAAAATGAAATAATAAAAGTGTAATACTGTCCTGAGTTTTTGCATAGTAGTATAAAAAGTATAAAAAGTATATCTATAAAATAAACTGAAGGTTCTAGCATTGACATTTGCAAAGAGTGGCACAGCAGCATATAAGTTAATGTACACAGTATATGTATGAGGTATTTGATGTTGGTATATAGGCAAAGTGGCATATGCAGTGAGGCACATAAGGCACATTTGGCATCCTTAGATAAGGCTAGTCAGAGAATGCTGTATATGTATCTGCAGTAGTGTATATAAAATTAGTGTAAATGTAAACAGTAGTAATAAATGTAAAGCAGTAGTAATAAATGTAAACCGTATTAATAAATGTAAACAGTGAATGTAAACAGTAGTATGACTATAGGCAGTAATGTAATACAAACATTAGTGCAAATATGAGAAGTAGTGCAAACTGAATGAGCACATGACCGAGAGTTTAGTGAATAACCCGTTTGATGACACAGGGTCCAGTGTTAAAAACTTTGTGTTGAGTGGTAATGTGTGAGAAAGTTTTTTGTGTTAAGGCAGTTCAAATGGGAGGGGAGGCAGAGCAGGCAGAGTGTTTAGCATTCTGACTGCCTGATGAACAGAGCTGTCTCTCAGTCTGCTGGTTCGAGCCTGGAGACTCCTCAGTCTCCTCCCTGATGGCAGCAGTCTAAAGCGGCTGTGTAGTGGGTGTGTGGGATCACCTGCCATGCAGTGGGCTTTCCGAGTGAGGCGTTTGCTGTGTAAGTCCTGCAGTGAGGGCAAGGAGGTGCCGACAATCTTCTCAGCTGCTCTCACGATGCGCATTCATTCAGATATGCAGCATTCAAGCTGCTGCTGGGAAAAACAAGCTACTTTCTCGTTATTTTCAGTCTCCCAGTAACCAACTCTAGACTTTAGTGCAGTTTTGTAAGTGCAGTTTTGTAAGTACAACCTTCTTCTTGTAGTGAACTTTAGTTTTAGCCTCTGTTTACACTATCCATTAGCTTATCAATCCAATTAGCATAATTCTGAACTCTTTTCTTCAATTTTATGCGTAACAGATTAATCCTGATGAAATTTTGTTGAAGATGTGACTCAGATTAGCCCAGTGGACTGTTGGATTCTGTTTGTTTGTACCAAAATGATGAAATAACATTTTAAAATTAGATGCTAGTTTATCAATCTAGACAAATACTGTATAGAAAATTCATACCAGTTTTCACAAACATTGTAAATACAGTAGTTAAACCTTTTAAGTTTTGGATTTGACTATTTTGGAGTGAGCATCTGCTGCTATACTGTAAAATAATGTTATTGGTTTGGAAATGCCCAAATGCAACTCTAATCTACAGCAGGCAAGATATGAACTGTTGTTCACAAACTCTACTTTAAAAGATCGGAACTTTTGCTTTAAGTTCTTGTGTCTGGGCTTATTACCACCATAGAATACTTTATGTGGTAAAAAATAGGTTAAAACATATATTTCTCCTCTCTTGGCAAGAAGTAGTTGTACGGAGCCCCCGAGGGGACATGGGGAAAAAAAAAAATATTTGCGTGCGCACACAAAACTATTGCGAGGTAACGCAAAAGTTTTTGCATTACAGACACCATGGACGTAGCCAGAATTTTATGAGGGGCGGTTCCTTTAAAAGGAATGTGGATCTTCTGAAATAAACATGCCACGATAGCTCAACTAGTAACGCATCGGGTTGCCACTCCAAACCTCACAGGTTCGATTCCCACTTGGGACAACATTTTTTTTTTTTAGATTATTTATTCATTCCAGATTAAGAAAACACAAGAAAACTATTTACAAAACAACAATAAAAACTTTCAATTATATAATCATTCCTCTTTCTTATTTTGCTTAATGGTTTTTAACTCATCCCTGAAATTCTGACACAGAATCACAAGTTCAAGTGTGAACTGTGTCACAGAATAAACACAATAAAAACATGTATTATCTGCAGCATTGTTGTTTAAAATGGCTCAACATTACGACAATGGAGCAGACAGTACACTCAATTTAATTGAATTTTGAAATCAGCCTTAAATATAAGGATGTCCAGTGTGTGCTGCAGTGGTAAAAGTAATTTTCCGTTGTATATTTCACGTTCAAGCTCCGTGGAATCAGTTGTGACTTCCTCGTTCGAGCCGACGCGGCAGCATGCGCTCTGTCTGTCCCTCTGAACTTGTGATTCTGTGTCAGAATTTCAGGGATGAGTTAAAAACCATTATCCGTTACCAGTTGAGCTATTGTGGCATGTTTATTTCTGAAGGTCCACATTCCTTTTAAAGGAACCGCCCCCTCATGACATTCTGGCTACGCCCATGGTGTCTGTAACGCAAAACCTTTTGCGTGGGGACGCAAAACGTTTTGCGTTCCCACGCAAAAGGTTTTGCGTTACCTCGCAAAGAAATTTTTTTTCCCCAATGTCCCCTGGGGGGCTCCGTATAACGTTCTGAATGAGCTGAACATTTTGAAAACTGCATTGTTTGCAATGGCACAAAAAAAATCAGAATGAGTTACATTCTGACAAATGTACGGAGGAAGAACGGATCAGGGTTTGAAGCGCAATGTTAAGCAGATTTGAAAACAAATACTGTACAGACAAATCCTGTTCGCTTGATCACTGACTTTTTTCATAAATGCTGCATTAGTTTGTATTCTAGCTACAAGCAGGCAGGACTGTTTAAAACAGCAAGTTAATAACATTCATCCATATTTTAGTGTTTTCTTCTTCCTCTGATCCTTTCAGGTGGAAACCAGTCATGACCTCCAGCTGACTCCTTTAACAGGACAGAGATATAAACTCAATCTGCATCTATGTTTGTACAGTATTTAAAAACAAATCAACCCCTTCATTAAAACATTTTCATCAGTAATTAATGTCAGGCATGTTTATCTTTGACTACCACATCATTGTTATTCATTGTCATTACTGTTCTTATCTTACATTTTATTGTTGGATGTAACTGGGATCACATGTACCACATGTGGTGCAAATGACAATAAAGATTATCTGACTCTGACTCTGATTGTTTTCGATGTGTTACAATCTGCTGGTGCAAACTGCACTGGATTGAAGTGAAGCTCACTACTGACTCCATCGTCTCATAAAGTCAACCTTTGCAAATGTGGGGGGAGAAAAGCTGAATGATAGTAGAGTTAATGCTGCCTCAGAGGGAATCATCATATCATTTACGTTGCATTCAGATTCCGGTTGTAACACCGAGCGATGATCAACGGAGCGGCATGATGCGTCGTCTTTCAGGGCCACTGAGCAGCTTGTTCAGCTGACGGAGAGAAAGACTCAAGATGGTGAGAGGGTGATGCGTCGTCTTTCAGGGCCACTGAGCAGCTTGTTCAGCTGACGGAGAGAAAGACTCAAGATGGTGAGAGGGTGGAGACAGCACCACGGCACCTGCAGACCGCCTGGAAAAGGGCTTTGTTTTAAATGATTTACATCAAAGGTTATTGAGGTGAAACGTTCATACGTTGCATCAACTCGTTGCTTTATAACCACACAATATCGCGTTCCAATATTTTGGATCAAAAGGTTCAATTAGTCATGTTTTGATCACTTACGCAACGTTTTTACAAATATTATTACTTTTAATCAGGGCTGAATTTGTAAACTGATCGATGCCAGAATGCAATGGTGTTGGGGGGTTGCCCCCCCCACCACAAGACCATTGCATTCTGGTCCTCCTCCCCCTTACATTTTTGTATAAAATAGATGCTATTTCAACAGGTTGTCAAACATCTGTTTACCCACATTTGTAAACACTTGATTAAATTACTATTGCAGAGAGCAACAACAGGTTGTGTGTGAATAGAGAAGCTCTGATTCTATCATGGCCTCCCATACGCACTTCATTTTTCTGAGTCGAACTCTTCTCCATTGATTTCATTCTTGTGTTGTTGCTCCTGCTGCTCTAACCTCAATTACAGTACATCCATCCAATCTGTCCATCCATCCATTTATTTAATGAAAGTAAACTGGGAGGAGTCGACGAGGGACACGCCCCCAGAAACCATCTTGGCTACAGCAAACTGGTTGGTCCACATAAGTTGCTTACTTGGTGGGTTAACTTCAGTGTGCTTTGGACTACTCTGACTGAGGAAGCCCTCTGGAGTGAGGGTGAAACGTTTCTGCTAAAAAGAAACTGTCCAGATGAACTGATTGAGAATGAGCGGATTTGATACCTGGACTATTGAGAATTAACTTTCTTGTCTTGAACCACTTTGGACATGTCTGCCTGCCTGGGAGGAGTCGACGAGGGACACGCCCCCAGAAACCATCTTGGCTACAGCAAACTGGTTGGTCCACATAAGTTGCTTACTTGGTGGGTTAACTTCAGTGTGCTTTGGACTACTCTGACTGAGGAAGCCCTCTGGAGTGAGGGTGAAACGTTTCTGCTAAAAAGAAACTGTCCAGATGAACTGATTGAGAATGAGCGGATTTGATACCTGGACTATTGAGAATTAACTTTCTTGTCTTGAACCACTTTGGACATGTCTGCCTGCCTGGGAGGAGTCGACGAGGGACACGCCCCCAGAAACCATCTTGGCTACAGCAAACTGGTTGGTCCACATAAGTTGCTTACTTGGTGGGTTAACTTCAGTGTGCTTTGGACTACTCTGACTGAGGAAGCCCTCTGGAGTGAGGGTGAAACGTTTCTGCTAAAAAGAAACTGTCCAGATGAACTGATTGAGAATGAGCGGATTTGATACCTGGACTATTGAGAATTAACTTTCTTGTCTTGAACCACTTTGGACATGTCTGCCTGCCTGGGAGGAGTCGACGAGGGACACGCCCCCAGAAACCATCTTGGCTACAGCAAACTGGTTGGTCCACATAAGTTGCTTACTTGGTGGGTTAACTTCAGTGTGCTTTGGACTACTCTGACTGAGGAAGCCCTCTGGAGTGAGGGTGAAACGTTTCTGCTAAAAAGAAACTGTCCAGATGAACTGATTGAGAATGAGCGGATTTGATACCTGGACTATTGAGAATTAACTTTCTTGTCTTGAACCACTTTGGACATGTCTGCCTGCCTGGGAGGAGTCGACGAGGGACACGCCCCCAGAAACCATCTTGGCTACAGCAAACTGGTTGGTCCACATAAGTTGCTTACTTGGTGGGTTAACTTCAGTGTGCTTTGGACTACTCTGACTGAGGAAGCCCTCTGGAGTGAGGGTGAAACGTTTCTGCTAAAAAGAAACTGTCCAGATGAACTGATTGAGAATGAGCGGATTTGATACCTGGACTATTGAGAATTAACTTTCTTGTCTTGAACCACTTTGGACATGTCTGCCTGCCTGGGAGGAGTCGACGAGGGACACGCCCCCAGAAACCATCTTGGCTACAGCAAACTGGTTGGTCCACATAAGTTGCTTACTTGGTGGGTTAACTTCAGTGTGCTTTGGACTACTCTGACTGAGGAAGCCCTCTGGAGTGAGGGTGAAACGTTTCTGCTAAAAAGAAACTGTCCAGATGAACTGATTGAGAATGAGCGGATTTGATACCTGGACTATTGAGAATTAACTTTCTTGTCTTGAACCACTTTGGACATGTCTGCCTGCCTGGGAGGAGTCGACGAGGGACACGCCCCCAGAAACCATCTTGGCTACAGCAAACTGGTTGGTCCACATAAGTTGCTTACTTGGTGGGTTAACTTCAGTGTGCTTTGGACTACTCTGACTGAGGAAGCCCTCTGGAGTGAGGGTGAAACGTTTCTGCTAAAAAGAAACTGTCCAGATGAACTGATTGAGAATGAGCGGATTTGATACCTGGACTATTGAGAATTAACTTTCTTGTCTTGAACCACTTTGGACATGTCTGCCTGCCTGGGAGGAGTCGACGAGGGACACGCCCCCAGAAACCATCTTGGCTACAGCAAACTGGTTGGTCCACATAAGTTGCTTACTTGGTGGGTTAACTTCAGTGTGCTTTGGACTACTCTGACTGAGGAAGCCCTCTGGAGTGAGGGTGAAACGTTTCTGCTAAAAAGAAACTGTCCAGATGAACTGATTGAGAATGAGCGGATTTGATACCTGGACTATTGAGAATTAACTTTCTTGTCTTGAACCACTTTGGACATGTCTGCCTGCCTGGGAGGAGTCGACGAGGGACACGCCCCCAGAAACCATCTTGGCTACAGCAAACTGGTTGGTCCACATAAGTTGCTTACTTGGTGGGTTAACTTCAGTGTGCTTTGGACTACTCTGACTGAGGAAGCCCTCTGGAGTGAGGGTGAAACGTTTCTGCTAAAAAGAAACTGTCCAGATGAACTGATTGAGAATGAGCGGAAAGTAAACTGTCTTTTTGACATTTTGATCGCTGTTGTTTTGACAAATTAGTGCCACTGTTCTGATATGTGATTAATGTCAATAATACACAAACATTTCTCTCATTGTATTTTTTTTAATAAACCTTTTTATTTATTATGTCTGAAATGTATGCATGAGTTCACATCAGCAGTTGTGCACGCTCAGAGCTGTCTGGAGATGCTGCTGTGCGTAAAGTATGGCAAGCCAAGTGGCCCATTAATAGCCACTTTTACCACATGCCTGGCTATTAATTGGCCACTTGGCTTGCCATATCGATGAAGACTCTTCATCCCATTCCGTCCACGTCTCTGCTGGGCAGGAGCATGTGAGCGAGCTGGTGCGCCTGCTGCAGCTGTAATATCCACTCCACAGACTGAGAAATGTCTCCTCTCTTTAATAAATAATCAAAATAAAAAATGTGCGAAGACTTTGGACTTTTAGGGGCGGAGATTTGAGTTGCTGGATTTGAGCAAACAGTTGCCGGTACGTACCCGGTCAATATAAGAAAGTTCCCAGATCTTGTTCCGGCAGGATCCGGCTCAAATAAAGCACTGCGTTTAACGTAAATTATTATTATTATTTTTTAGCATCTTTATGAAAATCTAGTTTTTGTCTTTACTTGCTACAAACAGTGTGCAGTAATAATTAGTGCCTATGGTGGTAAATCTTCAATATGTGTAGGATTTCAGCCTTCATCTACGGAAGCGTAGTGCTACCACCTATTGAACATTTTTTGGGGGCTTATCTAGTGATAAGTAGTATCGTAATACGTAATATTATCACGTAATTACGTGATATGTATTACGTAATTACGTGATACATATCACGTAATTACCTAATTACGTAATTACGTAATTACGTGATAATATCACGTAATTACGTGATACGTATAGATGTAGCATGCGCGGAGCCAGTATTTTAGGAGGGGCGGTTCCTTTAAATATATAGTGGACCTGCAAAAAGCAACATGCCTTGGTGGCACACTGGAAACGCGTCTGCTCTCCACTCCAATGACCCTGGTTCGATCCTGACCTGGTTGAACTTATTTTACTTTTTTTTAATTGGATAAATAAAATAAAAAAGGAGTTTGTGTTAACCACAGGCATATTAAGTCTATGGTGTTAACCGGTTCGACATTAGCGGCGTCTCCATACCTTCTCTTTCCACCTCTCTTAACACAGAACTTGTGTTGTGCGGGAGTTGTAGGCGGGACTTCATAGTAAGAGAGGTGGAAAGAGAAGTTATGGAGACGCCGCTAATGTCGAACCGGTTAACACCATAGACTTAATATGCCTGTGGTTAACACAAACTCATTTTTTATTTTATATATCCAATAAAAAAAAGTAAAATAAGTTCAACCAGGTCAGGATCTAACCAGGATCGTTGGAGCAGAAAGCAGACATGTTTCCAGTGTGCCACCAAGGCATGTTGCAAATTTCCAGGTCTACTTTATATTTAAACAAACCGCACCTCACAAAACTACGTAATACCCTTCCGTAGAAAGAGAAGGTATAGAGACGCCGCTAATGTCGAACCGGTTAACATAGACTTAATATGCCTGTGGTTGACACAAACTCCTTTTTTATTTTATTTATCCAATAAAAAAAAAAAGTAAAATAAGTTCAACCAGGTCAGGATCGAACCCGGGTCATTGGAGCAGAGAGCAGACGCGTTTCCAGTGTGCCACCGATGCATGTTGTTTTTTGCAAGTCTACTATATATTTAAAGGAACCGCCCCTCCTAAAATACTGGCTACGCGCATGCTATATCTATACTTATCACGTAATTACATGATACGTATCACGTAATTACGTAATATTATCACGTAATTACGTGATATGTATCACGTA
The DNA here is from genome assembly GCA_038048925.1 of Garcialebias charrua. Lineage (NCBI taxonomy): Eukaryota > Metazoa > Chordata > Actinopteri > Cyprinodontiformes > Rivulidae > Garcialebias > Garcialebias charrua. Next base: position 29,788 of record JBBPBX010008186.1, on the reverse strand, counting down.
ATTACGTAATACATATCACCCAATTACTACATAAGCCCCCAAAAATATTTTCAATAGGTAGCAGCACTACACTTCCGTATTCATCTGCATAAATTTCCCATGTTGTAGGAACTTGTGACAGAAGGAAACAAAAACAACAACAAAACAAGCTGCAAAAAAAAAAAGAAGAAGCACATTGTCCTTGATACTGACTGACAGGATTCAACTCTTTATCAGTTTATTTCTGATCATACATGGCCAGTGATCAGAGAAATCACTTCTTGGTTTTTTGTGCACAAACGTGCAACATTGAGAGCTGGAAGAAAAACAAATCCTCAAAAGTAGAACTGCTTGGTTTTACAGAACTACAGTATGTAACTGAGATACAACAGTTTCATACTGTGATGGATATCATGTTAAAGCTGTGACGAGTTAGACACTAATAAAACACAAAAGGCCACGCATCGTTTTTACTAGATAGCTTCAGGAAACTCTGAAGAGAACCAGACATGGTGCATACACACACAATGCTCCACTGAAGCGGGAGTGAGGACAGAAAGACTCAACAGGCTGGAACCTTTTACACGGCTCCTCTTCAGCCCGGTTCGGCTCAGTTTGGCTTAGTTTGGTACTAAGTTTGAGCATGCATCAGGGTGTTAGTTTGGTACAGTTTTGAGCCCTTTTTCACTGTCATTTTTTCACGGAACCGGACTCTTTTTTGGTCCTTTCTTCTCAAGGGGACCAAGCGAGCCGAGCCGGCACAAAAACGTGACGTCAGAACACTGTTGGTCACTGATTGGTCATGGGGAGGAGTCACTGGATCTTTCAGAAACTTTTCAAAACACTGATCTGCCATTTGCAACAATTACTGGGAACTTGGAGCAGCAGCTGGATCTATTTTAAAGAGATTAAAAACAATAATGACAACATCGTGGTCTAATGTTGAAGTCCAGGCATTTTTTGCTCTTGGTAGCCGATGACAAAATTCAAATGAGCTAGATGGAGCTCCACTGGTCCCCGATTCCCCCCAGATTCCCTTCACGAAGTCCAAAGATTGGGCTCCGTGACGCCCTGCACGGAGCCCAATCAGGCCATGCAGGGCGTCATCTCCCCAACTCCAAGCTCCACTGGTCACCGCGGAATGTCCTTTGTACTGCAGGTTTGGGTCCAGGATCCAGGCCTTGCGTGCTCTGCAGGCTCCGAGCTCTGCTGGTCATCATACAAGCTGCTGACTCGCAGAAGGCCGGGATCTGGACCCCGGACTCGCGTGATCATGAACCCCGAACCCCGATCACGGCAGACGGGTGGACCGGGACGGAGGATGGAAACGATAAGAAAAAAAAAAAACACTTTATGTATTTAAAAAATATATATACATGTATATTATTTATTTAATCAGTAAAGATAATAAATAAATAAACGGTGCCGGTTTTATCATTAAATCCTGTTTTTACTTCAATGACTATTAAATTATCTGTTAAAGTTAACTCAGCTGAATAATCATAAAAAGACAAAATTGTTGGATCTCTCAGGAAAATTTCCCTCAAATATGTTTAAAGAAGAGATACAGCCTTTAACTTTATTCTAACCCACAGATGTACAAATCTCAAAACAAGAGTTACACTTTAAAGGTATTGTGACAATGCTAAAACATAGACATCTTTAGAAAGAGGAGCTACTCAGCTTTGATTTTTTGTACACAGATGCTTCGAATAATTAATATATAAAAGTATTTTTTAAGAAAATAGTTTTAATGACGTAACTGCAGTGCGTCGCAGTTTTCGGGTGGAGAAAGGAGGGGTTAAACGCCGACGCATTTTTAAGACGCAATGTAATGAACACACATTGTAAATAACAATGGCAAAAAATATAGAAACCAAGGAATTAAGCAATTTAAGTGAAGATTTGAGCAATTTGTCTTCAGTTTGGGAAGCCGAAGTTAGTTTGAGTGATGAACAAGAAACAGTTGGTTATAATGTATGTCTGCAGCCTGCAGCCTTATTTATAGAGCTTTGGAGCGCATGTGACCGTGAGGGGGCGTGTCGGGGGCGTTCCCGTCTCAACCGCCATTTTTCCTGGTCAGAAAAAAAGAAAAGACCCGAGTAATACTTGCCTCCACTGACATTCCCAGTCATTTTAGCAGACCTGGGCTGTGTCAGTGTTTACACCACAAATAATTTTTATAATTACAAGTCACTGTGAGAGCTGGTCCAATCTATGAACAGCTGGGTAGATGATTTGGACATTTTTAAAGCCCCCAGATTGTAAATACGTTGAAGGTACGTTGTTTTTGGCTCCTTAATTGTACATAAATTATTAATTTACATTTCTTTCAGAATCAAACAACCTTCTGTATGCTATGAGTATTAAAAACTGAGAACACTTGATTTTTAAAGTATGTTTTTTAACTAAATTACAAAGGTCCAAGTTGAAAATTACCTTATTTTTAATGACTTGAGCATGTCTAATAACATGTAGACTTCAAATCTTGATTAGATTACTATAATCACTATATACAGTATATGTATTAAGATGCATATATATACTGTATATTATAGATTGTCTTTTCATTCACCATTTTAATTGTGTTCACAGGTTCTGCTCTGACTCTGAGCCACCAGAACACCGTGGGTCATGCTGAGTAACAGTGTGTCTACACACAGAAATAAAATGGTGTGTGAATCATCAAAACACCTACATTAAAATACAGCGAGCAGTAAAAAAAATCTTAAAGTTAAAGCATGTGGTTTCATCATAAACACCAACTCCTGAACTTGGAGCATCTTCTGATGGACTCAGTGTGATCGCTGCTGCCTGGAGAAAGTTCCCTCACAGATACAAGACATGCAGCATCCAGCAGCTGGAGGCAGGAGATGAAGTTTACCTGCAGAAGCATCACCCACTCTGCACAGGTGCATAATCAAACCACTGTGACCTTGTGTGGACCACACAGACATGGCTGGACGTCTACAGAAAGCATGAAGCTTCCTAAAGATATTTCTCAGAGCTTGTACTTCAAGGGAGACATAATTATGTAAAACATGCTGTTGACTTATATTTGCACATTTTTGTGTGTTTTCTATAAAATGTATTAACTCACACGTTCATCACATTTACTGGAAATGTTTAATTACATCAAATGTTTACTTCAAAATGGATCTGTTTCATTTCAAATTCAAACAATGACAACAATACGGCAAAGCAATGAAGTCCTGTATAGTACCTGACTTTTTTGTGTCACCCCTAAGAAATTCTTTGTCTAGCTGTTTTTTATTCAGCTCTGACCTGAGCTCCCTGTTTTCCTGTAAGAGACGATTAATTTCTGCTCTTCTTTGTTCGCACAACTGACATTCTGTTTGTCGCCTTTTTGCTGCTGGTTCATCTTCCTCCTCCCCATCTGCAGCGACAGTGATGTCCTCTCGTGGGGTTTCCACCGCAGACTCCACAACTTGCTCATGCTCCTCTCCAGCAGCCTCCACAAGCTGTGTGTGCTCATCTTCTGCTGCCACTACCACTTGTTGGTGCTCATCTCCAGCAGCCTCCACCACTTGTTGGTGCTCATCTCCAGCAGCCTCCACAAGCTGTGTGTGCTCATCTTCTGCTGCCACTACCACTTGTTGGTGCTCATCTCCAGCTGCCTCCACCACTGGTTGTTGCACATCTCCTGCAGCCTCCACTGCTTGTTGATTTTGCCTTTCCATCACTTCCTGGCCTTCATCTTCCCCTTGTGCTCTGCTGTAACGTCTCTTTAATCGACGAGCATGTCGGTCTGATGTTGACACTTTCACCTCGGAGTGTCCCAAGTGCAGTGTTGGAGCCCAGTCGGGATTTGACTCATCCATCTCATAAGAAGATTTGCCTTGAAGAGAACGCAGATCAGTAATATAATTATTGCCAGAAAACATTACTGTCATCCATCTAGTATATTATTTTTTGAGTTGAAATTACTGAAGTTCCATTAGTAGATTACCTTATTTTAATGGTGATGTATAAATGTCATAACAATGTACTACCCTTAAATATTCAGACACATTTTGTTAAAAGATGAAGTACTTTAATGTGTAATATGTTGAAATTTGAAAATTGAGATGAGTTACTCATTTTTTGTTACTTATAGATTATTCTTTGAATAGATTGTTTGGAAAAGGGGCAGATATAATAAGATAGTTTCTTCTTTCTGCTGCCTTTCATTTTATATTTTCTTTTTTTTTGTCTTTGTTGGGTATTTATTTTGATAAAATGAATAAAGAAATAAATTAATAATAAAAAACAATATGCTACAGTCAATGTGACAACACAATCAACTTTAAACAGTTTATTTTAAAATAACACAGATGTCCGACCTAAACTTGGTTGACCCACTATGCACTGAACTCGACCAAAACATGATACACCTTGACAAAATGGCACAACTCCAGTAAACTGATTTAAAATACTCACCTGAATGGAAATGTCTGGAACAAACAAGCATGTATCTTGTGATGTTGGAGAACGTTACATCAGGACGTCTCACTGCTGATATCCATGCCATTCGTCTCCCCTCGCGTTGTTTCCAGGTAGGGAAACTATAAAACGAGAGTCCGTTTTCTATTTTTTTACCTTTTCTGTCGTGTGAACGGACATTGCATCCTATTACACAGCAATTTCGGACCATTGCTAAACTGTTGAAACCTGATTCGAACAAAATACGAGCGACCAGCAAAAATGGCGGATCGACAAAAAACTACAAAAAAAAACTACCCACAATGCTGTGCGCGGTGGACCAGTGACGTCACGCTCCAAAGCTCTATTTGAGCCTTACCGTTCAGGAAGCGAGGGGGACTCCGAGATTTCAGAGGAGGAAGGTTCCGAGGGTGAAGGGATGGAACCCGATCTTAGTCGTCTACAGAACGTACCGGCATTTTTCAAGTTTTACCCCCCCCAAAAAATGGCGATGTTGAAGACAATGAAACTGCGTTCTGATAGCAGCCGCAGACTGACCTCCATGTCCCTATGTCACATGACGGCGCCAAGTTTAAAATCACTTAGAAACAAATTTTCATTGATTTATCATTTTGCTTGTAAAAACGACCATAGTTGAATGATACAACATATATATGTTGTGCCACTTTATGCATAGTTCCAACATCATGTCACAATACCTTTAAAGCAAAGCTAAAGCTAAAAAATAAAAAAAATCTGTTTACAAGAAACAAAATCATACAACTAAATGGAACAATGACAGTCCTCGGATTATGACGTTTTGCGGTTACGATGTATCTCCCATAAAAAAAAATAAAATACAAAAAATTGAAAATGTATTTTGAAAAGCCGAATTACACAGTTTCCGGTTTTACGTTTTAAACATAGCTGCGAGGAATTCTGTCCTGTACTCTCTAAAAAAAGCTTAGTCTGGTCCTCAGGACCAAAAAACAAACAAAAAACAAAACTGTACTGTGAACGTGGTTTTACGTTGTAAACGAATAAGGAGGATGGACCGAGCTGGATGGTGGTTTTATGACGTAAACGCAATAGAGAATACGGAAGAGGGGAGGAAAGGCTTCACCAGCATACCAGTAGGAAATTAACTCTTTTTGCCCTTCATTATGGCTCCCAAATGTATGTGTTTTTTGATAATTATGTAGGGTACTGTGTTAGGATAGGCTAAGTTGGAAGTTTAAGTTTTTCAACAAATTGGGCAAGATGGCGCCAGTGTTTGAGGCTGTCCGTCTGTCGCTCTTGGTTTGGATTGTTTTATTTCTTTGTTTTGTGCTCAGCACTAAGTCTGTGCTTGTGTACAATCGCCAGTTTCTCCTGGATTTTCAAAATGTTGTTGGCAACCTCAGTGCCTTTGATTATGGTGGACAGCAAACTTTACCCCCGCTCCTGTCAGGAGTCCCAGCTCATCTCCTCCGGGCACCTGCGCTGCCCCACCGGCGGAAACGCTGTCGTTACCGCGGTAAACGTGGAGGACAGCTGGTAAAACTAAAGATCTGCCTGGCCCGTTCTACATCCATTTCTCAATCAAGAAATGGATTATTTCCGTCTTTCTCTGTGCCTTGGCGTTTCCTGGATCCTTGTTGACAGCTGCCTGCTACCTGTCACCGGCCTGGGTGCGGGATTTCGCCCCCACCGCTCCTGCTTCTCTCGTCTCCACCGGCGCGGAGTGAACCTGCAGAGCCTGAAGACGCTGCCCCGGCTGAAGACGCTGCCCCGGCTGAAGACGCTGCCCTGGGTCCTAGCGCCCGTCAGTTTACAGGCTGCAGTTACTGCCAGAATTGGCCTGGTGAACGCCAGGTCTGTAACAAACAAAACCTTCATCCTGCGGGACTTTTTCACTTCCCATCATTTGGATTTATTCTGCATCACAGAGACCTGGGTCGAGGCTGATGACTCCAGTGTTTTTGTTGAACTTTTACCAGACGGCTGCTCTTATCTGAGCTCCCCTCGGATGTCAGGCCGTGGAGGAGGAACAGCAGTGGTTTATAAAAACAGTTTTAAATGCAAGCAGTGCACTGCACCACCTTCTTTCTCCAGCTTTGAGGTGACTTTATTTGAGGTGGGTCGCTCACACCCCGTGCTGTGCGCTGTTATCTACAGAGCCCCCAAATATAATAAGGATTTTTTGAATGACTTTTCTGATTTCCTGACTGGAATAATGATAAA
>JBBPBX010008186.1:0-22199 GCA_038048925.1 Garcialebias charrua | reverse complement strand
CGATGAACAGTTGGCTAACTGTTAGCTAAAATGTTACTCACCGAGTCTGCACGTTGGAGCTGCTGGCTGCAAACTATGGAATGGATTTCCTGAATTTGAGGCGGGTCTCATTACTCTGGGTTCATGAGACACGACTCCGTTCCGAAAATCCATTCCATAGTTTGATCGACTCCGTGCCATGTACAAAACACCAGCGGGCGGCTGTGGCTTGCGGGCCAGATCTAATAGTTATTAAATATCATCCAAAGGGCCATAAATAATTGCTTTGCGGGCCGGATCTGGCCCGCGGGCCGGCACTTTGACATATGTGATGTAGAGAATGTCACCGTAATCAATGGAGGGAAGGAAAGTCACAGATACAAGGCGTTTCCTAACATTCAGTGTTAGACATGATTTGTTTCTGAAAAAGAAACCCAGTTTAACTTTCAGTTTCTTAAATGTTAAAGTTGTTCTATACCAATTATTGTTAATTTGAACTCTTTTCTAAAACACATTTAACTACAGACCTTTATTCTTTTGTGTTGTTGATGTTTTTGCGAGCCATCCTTGTCCTTCATATCAACTGGGAAGTTGACTGTCGGCTGTGACAGTGGCTGAAGGTGGGACGTGATGCACTCTGACAGATTATTTACATGACTCCTGTCCTGTATAATTTAGGCCTCTGGTGGTAACAGACATCACTTTAGTCCAGTTGTGACAGAGGAAACAACATGCTCTCATTAAGTCACCTGGCTTTAACATTTCACATCTCTTTTTCTGTGACCCACAGTTTGTCTCTTTTATTTTACCCCTTCTGATTTACTGCATGTTGGAAACCCAAAGCTTTTACAGTAATGCAGATGAAACAGGTACTGCCTCAGACCAGATGTTGTTTTATATCTGCTGGAGTTTAAAAAAATTATAACCTCTGAACACTAATGAACACACATCAATCTCTTTCAGATTTACTATGTTATCATCATTGCCATCAGTTAGAAAAATCAAACTGATTCTGTACTATACAGAACAGAAATCTAATGAAGGGCTGGTACAGGACGCATCCAAAGATTCTTAAAAACACTGACCGAAAATATTAATTAGGTCATAGATACAGAATCGGGAAGTGGACCTAGAAATCTATTAGCACGGGTTTTTCTTGTACCCTTCCCAAGCCCGGTGTAACAGGCCAAATTAACCCCTGCTCCGATTGAACCCGGGTATAGTTTGGCCCAGGACAAAGTACACCCCAGGGGGTAAACTGTAGGCCAAACTGTATCCTGGGGTAAAAAATATCCTGGGCCAGACAAAACATCTCCAGGCCATCTGTATACATGTGTACCCATAATCTGGTCTTAGGCCATATGTTTACAAGTTTTAGATTTAGGTTAGTTAACTTTTTCACTTAGGCCCTGTTTACACGGACACGGTGGGGGGAAACTGAGGTTTTGGGTATGTTAATTAAAGGAAAAGATCCGCGTTGACATGGTCAAATTCTGTGTTTACATACATCTGCAGGTTTAGTATTGTTAAACTGTTATTATTTAGCACAGATTTAGGTTAGTTAACTTTTTCACTTAGGCCCTGTTTACACGGACACGGTGGGGGGAAACTGAGGTTTTGGGTATGTTAATTAAAGGAAAAGATCCGCGTTGACATGGTCAAATTCTGTGTTTACATACATCTGCAGGTTTAGTATTGTTAAACTGTTATTATTTAGCACATTTAGTATGTTGTAGTGCAACGTGACACGTAAAATATCTGCCTCCCTCGTTCAATAAACAGTGATATTAGAACTGGATCAGACTGTGTCTCTTCTGATGGAGGATTTTTAAACACCTTCACCTTCAACACGAACCACACAAGAAGAGAGACAATAATTAATTTTCAGAGCAGCAGACTTTGAAAATGGGAGATCACCTCAAGACACTTTGAAACAAGTTTCAAAAGTGTTTGAGATCAAATCCAAATTGGAAAGTGCGTACTGGCTTTTTATTCTCTCAAAGGTTGGACAATAATGAGTAACAAGGATGACAGTTTCAGATAGCACATGGAAAACGTGGCAGTGTAACAACAAACAATAACGTAATGTTAAAACCTTATCTGTGATTAAAACGTGAGTGTGGCAATGCCAAAACAAACAATAACGTAATGTCAAAACCTTATCTGTGATTAAAACATGAGCTGGCCTAATCAGTGTTTTTGTTCTGTGTGCATGAGGCAACAAGTTGTGTTCTTCAGAGATGTTTTGTTTCATACAGAAAGACTTTTAGTAAAGCAAACTGGTTAATGATTCATCTCATGATGATGATTGATCATGAATGATTCATCAGAATACATTAAAGTAATAAGTTTTAAATGATCAATGTTTGAATTCTCTAACACTTCCAACACAGATGAAGCTAGATTCAGGTGTAGATTAATTAAATATGCGACTCAAAATATATTCCATCAGTCGTAGTTCAGAATGCGGTGTGTGTCCGTCGCCATTGTTGATAGAAATGCCGTCAGTCTTGTGGTTTAAACAAAAGCTCAGCGGAAGATGTTTATGTTATCAACGCGGGGTCAGCGAAAAACCTCCACTCTGGAGGGTGGATTCAGAAACCTTCAGATTCAAAGAGGGGGGCCAGTGGTGTCATGTAAACGATCAGAAGAACCGCAGAGCGAAAGCTGCGGTTTCACTCAAAAGACGCGCCGTGTAAACGGCCCCTTAAGCTGGTGAAGATTCTCAGTCATCAAGGACATGATAAAATCAAAAAACGTTCAATACAGAAACAACTGGACTTTATTTGTGTAAGAATATGGGGGGTCAGATTTACGGAGCCGTCCAATACACTAGATGTAAAATTTGCAAGTTTTATCCTTCACTGTCCAGTTTTAAAACACTTTTAAAAACACATTTTTACTCACTGGCTTTTAGCACAGACTGATTTTGTTCTGCACTGTTTTTATTGTTTTAACAACTGTTTTATTTTTATGTGTTTAAATGTTCTTGATTTTTTGTACAGCACTTTGTTGCAGCTGTGGTTGTTTTAAAGGGCTTTATAAATAAAGTATTATTATTATTATTATTATTATTATTATTATTATTATTATTATTATTATTATTATCCTGACACAAATTATCGTAAAATATTCACGAGTTCTCTCTTTTTCAGGATTAATCAATAAACTGTGTGAATAGATGAATGGATATGAGTAACAATGAAGCGTTAATTATAGTTGGCATACCAGGATTACTGCCATTTTTTAACAGAATCATAAATTACATCATACATATGTACATTGATTGATTGATCGATCAGATTTTCCTATAATTTACTCGTCAGTAGATTTAAATTAGGGAACATACCATACCATACCATACCACTTTATTGATAGAGCACTTAAACAGACACAAGGCCAACCAAAGTGTTGTACAATAGAAACAAACAAGCAAAGCAGACAGGAAAACAAAAATAAAATATAGATAGAAATAGCAACAGAAACTAACTAAAATGGCAAACAATGTATAGTACAGAGAGGATCAAAACAAATCACATTGTGTTAAAGACGAGAGAATAGAAGTGGTTTTTCAAGCGAGACTTAAATACTGTGAGCGAGGGAGCCTGCCTGACACTCAGTGGCAACTCATTCCACAGTCTTGGACCTGCAACTGAGAAGGCCCGGTCACCTCTGAGCTTACGGCGAGTATCTGGGACTGAGAGAATGATCTGGTCTGCTGACCTCAGAGAGTGCCATGGGACATATGGCTGCAGAAGGTCAGTGAGATAAGGTGGAACGGAACTGTTCAGAGATTTAAAAACATTCATGAGTGTTTTAAACTGGATCCAAAGGTGAATGGGTAGCCAGTGCAGGGAGGCCAAAACCGGTGTGATGTGCTCTCTATGGCCTATACCAGTTAAGAATCGGGCTGCAGCATTTTGGACCAGCTGTAGCCGTGCATGATTAATAAAAAAAAAATCACTGTTTATTTTACATTATTGATATTTTGTATCTGCAACTGGAAGATTTTATTCTTAATAGGTTCTTAAAAAATGCTACAGATTTGTCAATAGTAAAAGGCATATTTTGAATGAATGTTACAAACGTGTTTGTTCATTTCTACAAAACAGTTAATAAAATATTTATAAAATACAATGAATTTCAAATGTTACAGAATGAGTTTAACATAAAAGAAATAGTGTTTTATGTTTAAATATCAGTTAATAAGTAATCCATTATGCCCCCTTGTTTAGGACTGGAACCAATCTCAGCTGCTTTTGTGTGAAGGCAGGGACACCCAGGACAGGTCTCCAGTCTGTCCCAGAGACACCCAGGACACGTCTCCAGTCCATCACAGAGACAGACAAAGAGACAAACAACCATCCACACTCCCAGTCAAAGCTAAGAACAATTTACATTTGCACAGAAGAACCAAAAAGGGATTCAAACTGAGGACTCAAGTTCTTGATTGAGAGTTCTAATCACTACTGGTAATTATCAATAATAATTGATCATATTTACCAAGCTAAATCATTGTGTGGAGTCTTTAATAATACAGACCAGATCAGATGTGATCAGGCAGTCATATATTCACATGTATGTAAATGTATTATTATTAATACTATAATTAAAGTTGAACCATGCAAATTTGTTTGGAACGAACAAGTGGACCTTTGTGCCTCTTGGTCCCACTGAAGTAGCTCTCAGTCTCAAAAAGTTTGGTGACCCCTGCATTAAAGTATTTCTTCTCCTTGAAAACTGTTTTTTTTTTTAGCTTTAAGATTTTGGGAAGGTGTGGTACCAGATTATCAGTGACACTGACCACAGCAATCTATGAATACAAGCCAAACAGAAATTTAAACAATATTTAGAGGGGACCTATTTTGCAAAATTCTCATTTTGCCACTTGTCATTTTGACAAGTGGCAAAGATTGAACACATTAAATTTTTTATAAGAGTAATGAGTGTCACTATTGTACTGATTAATAGTAGTATTAAGACTACTAAATACATGCCATTTAAATCAATATTATTGCTGATTATTCTGCATAGTATATGCATGCAGTTTGGATAAACTTCCCTCTGTACATTTTGCATTACATTTCACTGTAACTTTGCCGACCCCCCCAAAATTGCTCTTAAAAAATTTCCCTGTTTATGGTCCCCCCCAATAATGAGATGAAATCTACGCCCTTGCGTGCAATGGAGGACTGACTGATTCCGAACAGAAGTGAATTGCAGTAATCGAGCCTCGATGTTATGAAAGCATGGCTTACTGTCTCCAGGTTCTTTTTGGATAGTATAGGCTTCAGCTTAGACAGCCGCCTCAACTGAAAAAAGCAGGATTTAACAATCATGTTTATATGACTGTTAAGTTTCAGGGAAGGGTCCATTTTCACCCCCAGATTAGTGACCCTTTGTTTTTCTAGTGGGGCTAGGGAAAGAAGGTCAATGTCGTGATTCGAGAGTGAGCTGTTGGGATGGAACAACATGACTTCAGACTTCTTCTCATTGAAACTTAAGAAGTTTGAGGCCATCCAATCATGGATGTCAGCCAGGCAGTTAAGAAGGGGTTCAATAGAGTGTGAGCCTCTGTGCCTCAGGGGAAAGTAAATTTGACAATCATCGGCGTAGAAATGAAAGGCTATTTTGTGTTTGCGGAAAATAGCACCTAGTGGCAGTAGGTATAATGAGAAGAGAAGGGGACCGAGGATGGGCCCCTGTGGTACCCCCCACTGAAGCGCTGTAGATGCTGAACTGAAATCGTTGATACTGACACAAAAGGTTCTGTCCGAGAGGTAGGACTCAAACAATTTGAGGGCAGACCCTGTGATGCCCACCCACTGCTCCAGCCTAGAAATGAAGATGTTGTGGTCAATAGTGTCAAAAGCCGATGTAAGGCCCAATAAGACAAGCAGCACAGAATCACCTGCATCTGTGGCTGTGAAAATGTCATTAAAGACCTTCAGCAGAGCAGTTTCGGGACTATGGAGAGATTTGAAGCCGGATTGGAACAACTTTAGGATGGCGTGGTTGTAGTGAACCAGACGGGGTTCTCTAATACACCTTCGTCTCTTTGATATGTCCCAGTGACACCTTTTCACTGATACTCTCAGAAAAAAGACATTAACACTATTTTATTACATTATTTTGAATCAAAACACAATAAGTCATAAGAGACTCTCTTATTCCTCTATTTTTGTGTTAATGAATAACCTTGTGTTACTTGTATAAGCATTATTGAATTCAATGTTTGTTAAGTCAAAGACTGTTTAATTCAAACTGTTTAATTCAAGTTGGAAATCCAATGTTATTTCAAAATAATGATCACTTCTTCATATGATGAATCAAACGTTGAAAGTGAATTAATGTCAGACTGAACTCTTCAGTTTTGTTAGAAGTTAGAATGCAGTTTTAATCAGTTGTTTATTAAGCTGGCTCCAGTCAATCTGTTTCTCTCTCTTCATTCTAAACAACTCTGTTCTAAAAACTGATATCCGAGTGACCTTCATTCCACTGGTTCGTTTGGACCAATGGGGAAAGAACAAGTCACTGATCACAGATCCTTCCTTAAAGTTCTAAGCTGTTGCTGGAACTGACAGAGTTTGCTAAGGTCCTCAAGAGGAGGAGGAGGAGGTTCCCCAAAGAGCTGAATGAACGTCTGGTCAACACGCTAATGACCACCTCATTCAGTTAAAGACTTATAACATGCTAAGTTATAAGTCAACAGCTGAAAAAGCTCTCTTTTATTGACATTCCTTTAAGGAACGTCTTATCTTGAACAACAACACCAGGAGCTGCCGTTACTTTCGGTTCGAGTCTTGGCACACGTCTGGAGATGCTGAGAATGGTAAACGAACTGACCAAACTGGACCGAGGGAGATTGACCATCTTCACGAGGTAACAAAGTTGTCATATGCTTTACCAAGGGTACCAACGTGTAGACGAGATCGGCCGGAGAGCTGCCATGTTTTTGGTTAAAACACTTCAAGATAATAACTCTCCTCATCCTCCATTTTCTTCCTCCTCCATTTTTTCTTCACTGAAACTTTCTTACTTTAAGTAACTGAACTTTAAGTTATTGAGCCTGCAGTATAAGTTATTAAAACCCATAACTTTATTCTGTTGTACCTAGAAGTTACGAACGCGTGATGTCATCTGCTGAAGTTAATTATAGGAAAAATAATCAACCAATCATGTACAAATGTGTGATGTAATTTACAATTATGTTAAATAAATGGTCCAGTCCTCTGTGCCAACATAAGTTTAACGTTTCCTGTGAATTACATATGGTCAATGTATAGAATTATTGGTATTAAGCTGAAAAAGAGAACTCGTTTAATTAATGATGTATTTTTGTGTCAGTCTAAACCCTGCCAATTTATACACCTAAAATATAGATAAGTCATTAAACTGACCTCATCCTATATTACTACATGGTCCTCCAGGAAACATTTCAACTGAGACTCAACAATTTTTCCAGTAGTTTGGAAATTAATGGGAGTCTGGAGATAGGCCTGAAGTTGGACACAACTGAGGGGTCAAGGTTAGGTTTTTTCAGGAGAGGCTGGACAGCTGCATGTTTAAAGGTTTTTGGGACCACACCTGAGGATAAACTGCTGTTCACAATAGTGAGAATAGATGGACCCAGTGTAGGAAAAACCTCCTTTAGTAGTCGAGGGGGGACCACATCAAAGGGGGAACCAGATGGCTTAATGTTGCACATGACCTGCTCCAGTGAAGACAGAGGAATGGGCACAAATTGGTCAAACACGGCTACACACTGAGATGGGATGGATGGAACATGAGCTGGTGGAGAAATGAGTGCCCGGGTGTTCATAACTTTTTCTAAAAAGAAATGGAGGAATTTCTCATGCAGTTCAGTTGAGGCTTCCAGTGGTGAAGACTCACTGAGGTGCATAACTCTGTTCAGGGTGGATAAAAGAGCTTGAGGGTTTTGGGAGTTGGAGCTAATTATATCAGAAAAGAATTTGGATTTAGCAGCTTTAAATTTCTATAGTGATACTGTATAGTGAAATTTAAATTAGGGACAACAGAAAACTGAAAGTTATGCACCATAACTCATGTTCCCTGAAGGAAGGAAACGAGGTGCAACATACTTGCTATGGGAATTGTGCCCCCGCGCGATTACCTGAAGGAATATACTCACGCCTTTAAGGCTAGAGGCGTCACCGCCGCGCCAGAGGCCCCGCCCTCTGGGTACTTAAGTGGCTTGTGCCCCTCCATCTTTCTCCAAAATTGCACTTCACCAAGCTTTCAGCATTGAAAAGGGCCAGATATGTTGCACCTCGTTCCCTTCCTTCAGGGAACCTGAGTTATGGTGCATAACTTTCAGTTCCCTTTCAGTCTGGTCTCTCGGTGCAACATACTTGCTATGGGAACGTAATCCATTCACGCCCTTGAAATGCTCAGCAAAGTGCATGTGAGAACATCCGTCCTAAAAGACAGGCAGCTCCCAGCTGCTTTCTGCAGGGAATGTAGAAAGCACATGCTAAGAGGAAAAAATGCCAAATGTAAAGAACACCAACATGATGTTTCCACTGGGCATATATATATACACAACACCAACTAGAGACAGCTTAAGCGTGCTCCATCAGTGTGAATACTTATCATCCCCTTTTCCCATTGGAACATCCTGAGAAACAGGAGGAAAAATGGACCCACCATGTCACAAGAAATTAGGTGACAGATGTGGATGTAGAAAACCCAGGCCAAGCATAGGGTAACCTCTCAGGTCCTTGCTAGAAAACCTTTGTGAATGTTGTTGTTTGTTTTGGAACAAAGCAACCAAAGCCTTAGGCTCTCAATCAGATCCTTTCAGAGACCAGGCTGAAAGTTGCCATAACTCTGGACGTGGGTGTAGAAGCTGTCCACGCGCCTGAGTCAGCAGGTCCTTGTGAGAAGGCAATCACCATGGTATCCCAGATAGCATTGATATCATCTCCGGGAACCACGTTTTCTGTGGCCATCTGGAGGCTATGAGAATCAAGGAGAGAGCTCCCTGGCGTACCCGTTCCAATGTCGTCCCAATCAGAGGGACAGGTGGAAAGGCATAGTAGAGCACTCCTGCAGGCCAATCATGTACCAGAGCATCCATGCCCAATGGAACGTCTGCTTACCTCAAGGAGAAGTAGAGGTCACAGTGTGAGCTAGCCCTGCAGGCGAACAGGTCCACAGAGGCTTTCCCAAATCGTGACCAGACCTGTTCCACAATCCGTGGGTTCAGGCTCCATTCTGACGCCAAAATAGGTCCTCTTGAGAGGGCGTCCATTCCATAGTTCACCAGGGACATGAGTCGCCCTAAGTGACAAGATCCTTGGAGCACACCATGTGAGCATCCTCTGTGCCAGTCCGAGGAGGGCCCGGAACCTTGTCCCTCCCTCTCTGTTGATGAAGAACACTGGGGTCCTGTTATCTGATTTCACCAGGATATGTTGTCCAGCAATCAGACCTTTGTTGAAGAAGTATTTTAATGACAGGAATATGGCCAACAACTCCAGGAAGTTGATATGTAATCTTGCTTCCTGTTCATTCCAAAGGCCGTGGGTGTTCTGATTTCTACAGATCGCCCCCCATCCCATTTTTGAGGCATCCGTCGTGATGACCACACGAGATGACACCCTTCCCAATGAGACTCCTTCCGTGAAAACAGACAAATCTCTCCAGGGTTCCAGGGCCTTCAGGCACTCTGAATCTATCCTAACCTTTTCTGCTAGATTAGGCAGGTCAGGTTGTATTCGTTGGTTTAGCCATACTTGTATGGGCCGCATTTTCAGTAATGCGTGTGGCACACAGGGAATGGCTGCCGCCAAGAGGCCTAAAAGGCAATGGCAGGTTTTCATAGGGACCCGTTGGTCCAGTTTAAATCTTTCCAGGCAATGGCGAATGGAGGAAACTCGTTCCTTCGAGAGCCATGCTCTGTACTGGACAATGTTGATCTATACTCTCAAAAATATGGTAACCCGTGATGGAGTCAAATCGCTTTTTTGTAGGTTTATGACAAAACCGAGAGACTCCAGGTGAGAAATCACCCTATAGGAGTGTGACTGGGCCTGCTTTCTGCTTTCAGCCAGAATCAGCAGGTCATCCAAGTAATTCATGACCCTGAGTCCTTGATTCATAAGAGGGGTCAGGGCTGCATCCAGACATTTAGTAAATGTACGCGGAGCAGTCTTTAAACCGAAGGGTAAAGCTTTGAATTCATAAGCGTTTCCCTCGAAGGCAAAGCGGAGGAACTTTCTGTGTTTCCTCCATACGCCTATATGAAAATAGGCATCTTTTAAATCCACTGTACACGCGTAGTCTCCAGGTCTCACAGACTGGAGAACTTGCCGCAGTGTAAGCATCTTGAACTTAAATGTTTTAATCCTCTTGTTGAGAGTCCTGAGATCTAGAATCGGTCTCAGGGAATTATCCTTTTTGGGCACCAAGAAGTATTTGCTATAATGACCAGAGCGTAGCTTGCGCCCCGAGACCAAACTAATCACTCCCTTTTGCAACATCGTTGAAACTTCCTCCTTCAGCACGTGTGCACGTGTAGGGTTGATTTTAGATTGCAGCACCCCTGTCAAGCGGGACAGTCTTTTTGAGAACTGCAACTTGAGCCCGTGACATATCGTTGTCATGACCCAATCATTTGGTAGACACGCCTTCCAGGCCTGTGCATGCGCGCTGAGCCTGGAGGGCATGTTGAATTGCTGATCGTCGTGTTTCAGCACCGGAGGGATGACCTTTGACCCCTCTTGCGCTCTTTTGAGCAGGCTGGTCGGCCCGACAGAAGATATCGCGAGATCTGACCGTCTCTGGCAGAGCTTGTGTATCTCGCTACGGTTCATAGTTTGACCACATGGTTTGTTTTTAAAAATGGGACTTGAGTCAAGAACCAGGGCAGTCTGTGCTTTGGTACTTTTATTTTTGCACATGTCTGAAACTGTGTTTGTTTTGTTTACACATGCAATAGTCGAGTCATGGTTGGTGCGCGCACACATGCCACTCGCTCCTCGTAGTTTTTTACAAGGGGAGACTGGGCTCAAGAAGTTAGGTTCCCGTACCACGTGGGCGGGCAAACCTGTAAAATTATCAGTTTGTCCTGTTTCATCAGGTCCGAGTCTGCTTTCCACATGGAGTCACTGAAGAGGTCCTCGGCCGGTACTGGAAAGTTTCACCGTCACCAGCGGGTCTCTTCCGTGGGAGGCTACGCATGTCTCCCTTTGGGGATGCAAAGCTTTTTCTCGGCAACCTCTCGCGGAGGGCTTCCACCTGTTTGCGTCTTTGTTCCAGTCTGGCCTGGACGCGTTCCAGGGCTCCCCTGAAGAGTCCCGTCGACTCGATCGGGTGCTGGAGGAAAGTGGACCTCTGGTTTTCCGGGAAGTCCGACAGAGTTAGCCAAAGATGGTGCTGGGCGACAACTATTTCCGCCATTGCCTTGCCTTGGGAAGTGGCTATTGTCCACATCATGCGGAGCACGAGGTCTGAGGCATGGCGGGCCTCCTCCATGGCTTGCGTTACGGTCTGCTCGTCTTTTGTTACCTGGATATCTTGCAGTTTTTCTGCCAGGTATGCCTGCACCATGGTCGATGCATTCATTGTGCGAGCCGAGAGGCCCTGAGCCTTGTAGCACTTCTCGAGTTGTTTCTTCGAAGCGCGGCAGGCCTTGTTGGGTAGCGCTGGTTTCGTCCCCGTGGTTGTGTGGGCCAGGTGAGCCGCCAGAGTCTCCTCTATCAGGGGTGCGTTGGCGAGGCCCGCTGTCTCCATTCCCGCGACGTCAAGGAGTCAGGATAATGGCAGCATGATGGAAGCTCCGGGTTCCGCCCAAGAGCGTTTGAGTTCCATGAGGAAGTCCAGAAAAATGGGCATTTTCTGTGATGTTGTCGGCTACTTCGCGTAGAAGTATCTTCCCGCTAGCCTCGTAGCCTGTTGGCGAGGCGTGGGGTCTGGCCACGTGACCTGCAGGGCATCTGCCGCCCTATGGCACCGGTCGAACAGAACAGGTACCGACAAGTCCGGTTCCGGAAGGATTTGCGCCAGGTTCTGGGAGGAATCCACAGTTTCTCATTTGTGACAATTTTAGGCGTCTTGGTCAGACACTTCAGACGTCGAGTCGGCGGCGGCAACTGAGGAGTCCGACATGTTGTCCTCTCGGACTCGGCCGTTGCATTCCAGGTCCACGTTTTTGGGCTCCGGTTCAGGAGCGAGCACTTTAGTGCGACGTGCGACCTTCAGCGCTACGTTCCTAGCCATGGATTTGACCAACGCGTCAGCCCGTCGTTTCCTCACTACTGCCGACATTAGACGGCAGTGAGAGCAGGAGTTGGGGAATTCCAGCGCTTTCCTCGCGTGCAGAATCCCTAGGCAGATAGGACAGGCCTCGTGGGTGTCCGTCGCCGAGAGGGAGTAACCGCAACCGCATGGGCATGGGCGCGAGCGAGGACTTGTCGTCCTGGTTTTCCTCCTCCTTGTCCTCCGTTTTCCCTTCTCGGGAGCCATGTCTGGCGAGAAGCGTCAAAGTTGTTCCTAGTTTTCTTTTGTTTGAAGCCGTCTTCTCCGTCGTCTTGCTTTCGCTGGTTAGCTTGCTAATGATTAGCAGGAGGTTGTGATGCGGTTAGAGCCGTCGAGCGAAACAGCTGCGGAAAAAAAGAAAACTTCGAAGGTGAGTATAAAAACGCTGGACTAGCTTTCGCCAGCCCAGCAATACGCAGGAAAATTTCTCTGTACGCTTCTCTGTACGTAGGGAGCAAGCTCACCTCAGTCGAGCGATGCGACAACAGAGAAGTCCCACGAAGCTCAGGTGTTAAGCGAGGTGAAGGGCAAAAAAGAGAAAGATAGAGTGGCGCAAGCCACTTAAGTACCCAGAGGGCGGGGCCTCTGGCGCGGCGGTGACGCCCCTAGCCGTAAAGGCGCGAGTATATTCCTTCAGGTAATCACGCGGGGGCGCAATTCCCATAGCAAGTATGTTGCACCGAGAGACCAGACTGAAAGGGAACAAGTAAATAAGATGATGGGTTGTTTAACATCTAGTTTTACCTACATATATAAACTATTCAATAAGTATTTTAGAGTTAATGGTAGAACAAGAAGTAGCCTGAGACAAATATGTAGCATTAACACAGTATGAACTAGTGCTGTCAATCGATTAAAAAATTTCATCAGATTAATCATACTGTGGGGCTGTGATTAATCTGATTAATCACTATGCTTAATTTTGTAAGCTGGAAATGTAAATATGCAGGTTTTGTCATGATCAGCGGCCCCCACTGGCCACCCATCTGCTCACGTCTCTGGCCCTTCATGACATGCACGGTTTTGGTCACACCTGCCAGTTTCCTCCACCTCCTGACTCCGCCATCCAGCTGTTAACAGTACAATATGTTCTTGTTTTTCAATCCTGAGTCTGGCTTATATTCAACCCAAAACCGCTCCTGACAGGTTTTCATAAAATGTTGAAGAAAATGTTTTATTGTGCCAAATGAAAGAGTTTTCAGGTTTTCATGCCAAGCAAGTTTTACAGAAGTCATTTTGTTTCAAACATTAATTTATACATGATAGCTCAAATGTCTCATTAAGTGCCATCTATGTGATCAAAACATGTAACCCATCTTCTTCTTCTTCTTCTCCTTCTTTTGATAATATATACAATTTCTTGTTTCACCAACATTAACATACAAAACAAATAGCCTAAAAATCAATTCTAAAGACAGGCTATGAATAAAATAAAATAAAATAAAATAAAAATATGTTTTTGTTTGATATTGGCGGCCCTCGTGGTCCTGTCCCTCTTGGGTCTGGAGCTCAATGGGCCTGGCAGTCGGAGAGGTGTCTTGGCCTCGCTCATTGGGTGGACCTTGGGGAACTGGGGGGGCCTGTTGGGTCAGTGGGGGAGCTGACTCAGCGGAAATATCTGGTCCTGCAGTTATTTTTCTCCCCGTCCCTCACCGCACACTTCCACCCCCTGCATTTTCAGATTTCATATATGTAGGGAATTTAGGACTCGGGTGTGCTGCACCAATTTTACATCTCTGTTGTCAGAGCCACCTGGGACTCAATTTTATTATACACCTTAGACATTCACTTATAACATCCTCACGACATTCACATATAGGAACTTGGGGTGGGCACTATGGCTATGGGTGGCGGGATGTCACTACTCTCGCCTCCTGAGCATGTGCTCACTTCCAATGATACATTTAGACAGTAAGGGTTTGGATTAGAGTTGGGGTGGAGGGGAAACTGGGAACATGCCAGCCTCTGCTCCTCCTTCTTTCCTTTTTTTTAATAGCACTTTACAACAACACACATCAACAGCACATCTGGGCACGGGGGTGTGTGTGTCGGGGTCTTATGTTTTTTTCTTCCCATTTGCTACCCCCTGGTTCCCTGGCTGCCATTCCGGGGGTGGGGTCCAGTAGAAGGACGGGCCGTCGGGTGTTGTCCTGGACTATGGGGGGTTCGGGCCTGGGGGTTTGCCACGGCGGGGCTGGCACTGCGCTCTCCCTTGGGCTGTTTGGACTCGGGTGACCTGTCCTGTCGGCTGGGCGCGGGTTGGGCCGGATCTTGGACGTCGGCTCCTCTCCGCCCCAGAATGAATGGGTCTACCTCCTGGGTTTGGGCGTGGGCTGCCCGTGGGCTGATGTTCCTCCTTGATCATGTGAGCAGCTGGTTTCAGCTGTTATCAGCAAACTGGTTGATCCACTGTGAGAGGGTGCTATACATAAGACTGAGCTGAATACAGCATCTCAGGCTGAGGAAGTCTTTCGGACGAAAGACGAAACGTTTCAGTTTTTTTTAGCTTATTTGTTTTGTTTTGTTTTTTGAATGTCCAGAGGACCAGACTTAGCTTTTTTAGAGTAATGAATAGTGTTATGAAGAATCATAAAGTAAAAACGGGTATTGCACAATATTTTGTAAAGGTCAATGATGAAATTCATGATGAGAATGAAATTTTAAATGGATTTAATCAATATTTTGTGAATATTGGATCAAGCCTTGCAGCTAAAATACAAAAAGTAGATAATAATGTGAGCCATTCAATTACAAGTTGTGCAAACAGTAATTTTTTTAATGGAACTGACAAAAAAGAATAATGAATGTAGTAAAAAATCTTACAGACACAAGATCAAAAGACTGGGTGAACATGCATATGATGTTTGTAAAGGGCATTATGAGTCATGTTATTGAGCCGTATACATATATATGTAATTTATCATTCTCAACAGGAAAATTCCCAGATAATATGAAAGTAGCTAAGGTAGTTCCTCTTTTTAAAAATGGTGATAAATGTATGTTCAACAATTATAGACCAATATCTTTGTTACCACAGCTCTCAAAAATTCTAGAAAAACTATTTATGAACAGACTAGATCAATTTATAGATAAACAAATATTCTAAGTTACAGTCAGTATGGGTTTAGAGCAAAAAACTACATCAATGGCTCTCATGGAATTAATGGAACAAATAACTATTGCTGTCGATCAAAAACAATATTGTGTCAGTATTTTTGTTGAATTTAAAAAAGCATTCAATACTATTGACCACACTGTTCTCCTTGAAAAATTGAACAAATATGATATTAGAAGACCAGCAATACAGTGGTTATCTAGCTATTTGAAAGATAGGAAACAGTTTGTACAGATAAATGATGTAAGATCTGACCTCTGTAATATCACATGTGGAGTTCCTCAAGGCTCTGTACTCAGACCAACGCTATTTATTTTATATATGAATGACTTGGTAAATGTGTGAGGACTCCTTAAATGTGTCCTTTTTGTGGATGATACCACATGTTTTTGTTTGGGTAAAGACATAGAACAGATGTTGGAATTGATAAAGAATTTGTCAAAATACAAACTTAGTTTAAACTCAATAAATTGTCATTAAATCTAGATAAAACTAATCATATGATATTCAGTAATAAAAAGAAAACTGTTGATGTTCCATTTAAAATTGAGGGTGTTGAGATTTGTAGAGTGACGTGAAGTTTTTGCGTGTCATTATTAATGACAAACTGACATGGAAACAACACATACATTCTGTAAGAATAAAAATAGCTAAATCCATTGAAGTACTGTGTCAGAGACTTATTAAACAATAAAGCTCTGTATTTGTTGTATAACTTATTCATTGTTCCACACTTAATATATTGTATTGATGTTTGGGGGGAAAGCGTGTAAAACAATCACAAAGCCTGTTTTTGTATTACCATACCATACCATACCATTTTATTTATAAAGCACTTTAAACAGGAACAAGTCCACACCAAAGTGCTGGACAAACAAACACAACGCAACAGGCAACACATACAATGAAGTACAACACGAAAAACATAAAAACATTGCAGATCATAAATCAAACGATCCAGTACAAATCAGCTGGCATTGAAAGCGATGGAGTAGTAGTGAGTTTTTAACCGGGATTTGAAAACCGAGAGGGAGGGGGCCTGTTTGATGAGCAGCGGTAACTCGTTCCAGAGTCTTGGGCCTGCTACAGAGAACGCCCTGTCACCCCTGCGCTTAAGGCGAGTTTCTGGAACTATTAAGAGTACCTGATCCTCTGACCTCAAAGCACGTGGAGGGACATATGGGTGTATCAGATCCGAGAGATAGGCGGGGGCGAGACTGTTCAGCGATTTGTAGACATACATGAGAATTTTGAATTGGATTCGAAGATGAACCGGTAGCCAGTGAAGGGAGGCCAAGACTGGTGTAATGTGCTCTCTTTTGCGTGTGCTGGTTAAAAATCGGGCAGCTGCGTTCTGAACCAGTTGTAATCGTGCAATGGTGGCTTGACTGACGCCAAACAGAAGTGAATTGCAGTAATCAAGCCTAGATGTAATGAATGCGTGAATCACTGTCTCCAGGTGCTTTTTGGATAATATGGGCTTCAGCTTAGACAGACGCCTCAGCTGGAAAAAACAGGATTTGACGATCATGTTTACATGACTGTTGAGTTTCATGGAAGGATCCATTATCACTCCCAGATTTTTGACTTTTTGTTTTTCGGACAGGGGTAGAGCAGACAGGTCAATGCAGTGGTTTGAGGTTGTGTCATTGGGAAGGAACAATATGGCTTCAGACTTCTTATCATTGAAGCTTAAGAAATTTAAAGCCATCCAGTCCCTGATGTCAGCCAGGCAGTCGAGCAGAGGTTGAATAGAGCCTGTACCATTTTGTCTTAGGGGGAAGTAGATTTGACAGTCATCAGCGTAGAATTACAGAAAAGAGCTGTAAGAATTATCACTAGAAAACATTACTGTCATCCATCAGGTACATTATTTTATCAACTGAAGTTATTGAAGTTCCATGATACAACAAGAACTGACAAACACTCCAACAATTGAAAATGTTCAGTGTTTTCACAACTTGTGGAGCACACCACAATTTCTAGAGGTTAGACACAAATGTCAAGACAAGGAGCAAAATGGCTAAATTTTGCTTAATTTATACTGCACCACTTTACAGTTAATGCCTTCTTAAGGTGATTTACAATTTTAAAAAAAAATCAGGCTATGGCCTGCCAACCAGATCTGTCCCATATGTGTAGCCTTCGCTGCTGTGTTTCAAGCCAATCTCCTGTTGGAATACTCCTGGGCCTCTGCTACAACTCCTGGGCCTCTGCTACAACTCCTGGGCCTCTGCTACAACTCCTGGGCCTCTGCTACAACTCTTGGGCCTCTGCTACAACTCCTGGGCCTCTGCTACAACTCCTAGGCCTCGCTAAAACTCCTGGGCCTCTGCTACAACACGGAACTGGGCCTCCAATACATGAGCTGCTCCTACAACATCTGAGCTGGACCTGCAATGCCTGACCATCAGCTTGTTCAAATTAAACGGAAATGTTGGGGGGAAAAATGAAGCAAACCCGATCTACGACAGAGGAAGAGTTTGAGGAGATAAAGAAATCCTTGGATTTTATGTCTGATGAGATAGCAAAAATCTCACAGCAACAAAAACTTATAATGAACTTAATGGGGGAGGTTAAAGAATTGAAGAGACAGAATGTTGAGAAAAACAAGCAACTAGCCTTCCTGGAACATTGTGTGGCTGACTTAGTACAATATAGTCGAATGAATGATTTTGTAATTAGTGGGTTGGAAACAAAGCCACGATCATATACCCAGGCCGTGACAGAGGCAAACACTACTGAAGAAAGGGATGAAGATCAAAGATCTCTTGAAAAACAGGTAATAACATTCTTTAGTAACAAGGGCATCATCATTGAAAATAACGCTATTGAAGCTTGTCATACTCTTCCACAAAAAGACAAAGGAGTTAAACTGGCCATTCTAATGAGGTTTACAAGAGGAAACATAAAATTGCTCTCCTAAAACAAGGGAGGAAATTAAAATAATTAAATGTTTATGTAAATGAACATCTTACAAAAATGAACGCAGATATGGCAAGACAAAGTCAAAAGTCAAAGTCAAAGTCAACTTTATTGTCAGAACTGCAATATGTACAGGACATACACAGGATTGAAATTGCGTTTCTCTCAGTCCCTCGGTGCAACAGTAACCATCTAAACACTAAACACTAAAACATTTAATAAACATAAGCATAAAATAGTAAAAGTGTAACACTGTCCTGAGTTTTTTCATAGTAGTATAAAAGTATGAAAATTTACACCAACACTGAAACACCAAACACCCCTAAAACACCAAACACCCAATGAACATAAGCATAAAATGAAATAATAAAAGTGTAATACTGTCCTGAGTTTTTGCATAGTAGTATAAAAAGTATAAAAAGTATATCTATAAAATAAACTGAAGGTTCTAGCATTGACATTTGCAAAGAGTGGCACAGCAGCATATGAGTTAATGTACACAGTATATGTATGAGGTAGTTGATGTTGGTATATAGGCAAAGTGGCATATGCAGTAAGGCACATAAGGCACATTTGGCATCCTTAGATAAGGCTAGTCAGAGAATGCTGTATATGTATCAGCAGTAGTGTAGATATAAAAGTAGTGTAAATGTAAACAGTAGTAATAAATGTAAAGCAGTAGTAATAAATGTAAACCATATTAATAAATGTAAACAGTGAATGTAAACAGTAGTATGACTATAGGCAGTAATGTAATACAAACATTAGTGCAAATATGAGAAGTAGTGCAAACTGAATGAGCACATGACCGAGAGTTTAGTGAATAACCCGTTTGATGACACAGGGTCCAGTGTTAAAAACTTTGTGTTGAGTGGTAATGTGTGAGAAAGTTTTTTGTGTTAAGGCAGTTCAAATGGGAGGGGAGGCAGAGCAGGCAGAGTGTTTAGCATTCTGACTGCCTGATGAACAGAGCTGTCTCTCAGTCTGCTGGTACGAGCCTGGAGACTCCTCAGTCTCCTCCCTGATGGCAGCAGTTCAAAGCGGCTGTGTAGTGGGTGTGTGGGATCACCTGCCATGCAGAGGGCTTTCCAAGCACATTTTCTCAGAAAACAAAAGAAAATACAGTCAACATGGACCTCAAACTGTTTATGTTTATTAAATTTGTTCATTTTTTTACAAAAAACAATACAAAACAATCCCATGAATGATAATGTACAAAATATAAAAAATGAAAGGTAGCAGAAAGAAGAAAAAATCTTATCATATCTGCCCCTTTTTTTAAACAATCAGTTTAAACAATAATAATCTTCCAGTGACAGAACAAAATGAATAACTCTTTCTAATTTTCTAACTAATACAATACACATCACGCTTTTTCATATATATATTTTAACAAATTTGTTTTGATCATTTTCTTAAATGTAAACATTGACTTGGCTTTTTTAACTACATTCTCCAAGCCATTCCATAATCCAATTCCTTGGATTGAGGTAGACCATCCCTTCAAACTAGTTCTGAACTAGTTTAACTAGTTCTGAGCCCTATACATAACTGATAAAATGTTAAAATCTACCAAATCATGGAACTTCAATAACTTCAGTTGATAAAATAATGTACTAGATGGATGACAGTAATGTTTTCTAGTGATAATTCTTACAGCTCTTTTCTGTAATACAAAAATAGGCTTTGTGATTGTTTTACACGCTTTCCCCCAAACATCAATACAATAGATTAAGTGTGGAACAATGATTGTGTTATACAACAAATACAGAGCTTTATCATTCAATAGGTCTCTGACTTTGTACAGTACTGCAATAGATTTAGCTATTTTTATTCTTACAGAATTTATGTGTTGTTTCCATGTCAGTTTTTCATCAATAATAACACCCAAAAACTTCATCTCACTCACTCTACAAATCTCAACACCATCAATTTTGAATGGAACATCAACAGTTTTCTTTTTATTACTGAATATCATGTAATTAGCTTTTTCTAGATTTAATGATAATTTATTGATTCTAAACCAAGTTTGTATTTTGACAAATTCTGTCTTTATCAATTCCAACATTTGTTCTATATCTTCACCTAAACAAAAAAATGTGGTATCATCAGCAAAAAGTACACATTTAAGGAGTCCTTACACATTTACCAAGTCATTAGCATATAAAATAAATAGCTTTGGTCCAAGTACAGAGCCTTGAGGAACTCCACATGTGATATTACAGAGGTCAGATCTTACATCATTTATCTGTACAAACTGTTTCCTATTTTTCAAATAGCTAGATACCCACTGTAATGCTGGTCCTCTAATACCATATTTGTTCAATTTTTCAAGGAGAATGGTGTGATCAATAGTATTGAATGCTTTTTTTAAAAATCAACAAAAATTCTGACACAATATTGTTTTTGATCGACAGCAGTAGTTATTTGTTCCATTAATTCAATGAGAGCCATTGATGTAGAGGTCGTTGCTCTAAACCCATACTGACTGTTGCTTAGAAAATTTTGTTTATCTATAAATTTGTCTAGTCTGTTCACAAATAGTTTTTCAAGAATTTTTGAAAACTGTGCTAACAAGGATATAGGTCTATAATTGTTGAACACACATTTATCACCATTTTTAAAAAGAGGAACTACCTTGGCTACTTTCATATTATCTGGAAATATTCCTGTTGAAAATGATAAATTAAGTTCACAACCGGTTCGGTGAGGTGCGGAGGTGGGAATGAGCTGCTGCTGAAACTCTAAAACTTGTGCGTGAGTATTATGATAAAGCTTTCGTAAGTCCATATTTATTTAAATAAAACTATATAATTAAATGTAAGATCATTTTAAAAAGTATTAAAATTTAATAACCAATTTTTTCCAATATTTCAACAAACTGGACGGGAAAACGTCGGAGAGCCTTGAATTATTTATCGACGAGTATTTTGAAACGTTTGTCATGAGTAACCCCAATGCTACATCCGGTGCAGCTAACGAGTTGGCTAGCGCTAACGAGCCAAAGCCCAATGCTAAGCGGTACCAACAGGGTAGCTCTGACAGCGCTTCGGAACTGTCGGTGGATAGTTCAGGTTTCATGGTAATTCAAATTCAAGATCTTTTTTATTGAATTTTTCACTTTTTTTTCTTCAGACAACAACAACAACAAACAAAAACAACAACAACAACAAAAAAACACAACAATCAATCTAAGTTACAACATGTAGAAAATAATCCCTACCCAATCACTGCCAAAAGAAAAGGGAAAAAAATAAATAAAAGGTAAAATAGCCAAGAGACTGCATTAACCTGAATGAGTTGTGTTGTCAAAGAGACTGGAACAAATTCAGGAAAGGTCCCCAGACATTCTCAAATTTACCCTCTTTCTGTTGGAGTGTGAATCTGATTTTCTCCAGCTTTAAACAGGACATGATGTCAGCCAACCACTGAGCGTGAGTGGGTGGAAACGGTTCTTTCAACCTAAGCAAAATAGCTCGTCTGGCCAGGAGAGAGGTGAATGATATCAATGATATATATCATGCCCTCTACAAGACCAAACAGAGCAATCAGTGGGTCAGGGTTCAGGCGTGTATCTAGTACATGTGATAAAGTCTGAAAGATTTCCCGCCAATATTTGTTCAGAGATGGGCAAAACCAAAACATATGGGAGAGAGAGGCTTCAGCATGTTTGCATCTCACACAGTATGGGCTGACATCAGGATACATAGAGGACAATTTCAGTTTAGAGATGTGAGCTCTGTGCACCACTTTAAATTGTATTAGACAATGTCTAGCACAGAGAGAACTGGAGCTCACCAGTTTGAGTATGGAGGTCCAAGAGTCCTCTGAAATAGAGGAGCCGAGATCCTCTTCCCAAGCAGCTTTGATTTTATCTGAGGAAGCACGCTTCAAATCC